>QNUK01000045.1:0-115000 GCA_013621035.1 Clarias magur | reverse complement strand
TGTGTTTTTCGAATCTCTTCCTGTTTGGAAGAATTTTTTTTGCTTTTGCTTGTGCGTGAAGTTTGTGCTGTGTGCAGAGGATAGGCTGAATGCAACAAAGTCTCCCACTGGGGTGGGCTGCGTGTGTGTTATTCCCCGCTTGCCAGATATATTGTATTGAGAAGGGCAACCACTTTATCATGTTTTATAATGGTTAGTCATTTTAATTCATCATTATCATATGATTTATGGGGTGGTGGGGGGGGGGGGGCTACACCTATGTCACTGACTATGTCTTAAGTGGGTTAGGTAAATTTCATGACAGTGTGCACTCAAGCTCTCATAGCATCCACAAATTTTTGTAAAAACTTATGATCCATTTTAGATCCAGTTCATTAGAGTGTTTTCTGAGTATGTGCTTCAATAGAAGAGATTAGGCATGAGGAAAAGCTGACCTTTTGTACAAAGCAGATAACAACATGGACACAACCAATATCACATATTTGCTTAAATGTAAATAGGGACCTGATGCAAAATCCTGCATGTTAAATATTTAGGGTATTAAAGATTTACTTTCTTTGTTTAAACTATTTTGGCATTATAAAACTTTCTGTCTACTTTCAATTGAAAAAAAAAAACAAAATAAATAAAAACAATGTGACCATAGAAAATAAAATTTCAATGTGGTCATATACTCTTGGCCCCCACTGTTGGTTTACAATCTGCCCTGCTTTTAAAAAGAAAGAAAGAATGATTAAAAATACAAAATAGCTATCGGCTGCAAAAGCTGACACACAGACTGAGCTCATCAGTCCTGTAAAATATCTTAACTGGTAAGTTATTTTGCAGCTTCCTTATTATTTCACTAAATTGATCCACATTATCTGGGATTTCCCAAACGTCTGACTGTTGTGTTCGATTCTTTAAAAATGCCTATGATGTAGCATTAGTACCAACCATTCAGAAACTCAGATGTTGTGGCAGCTGGTAGCTGGATTTTTCAGCAATGCTCACCAGTGACATGCTCACCATCTCTTTTTCTCTTGCTTCTCCACATTGACAGTTAAAAAAAAAAAGCATGCATTAAAAATGCAGTGTACCCTGCAGCTAACATAGAGTGCATCAGCTGACGATATGGATATTAGATAACGCTACTACGCCTAGCAAACTGATTTGGCCTGCAACATGACGAGCAGTTGCAATTTTAGCACCTAGCTACACATTTACATTTACATATATCATATGGTTTTGTGAGATCTTGTAAGAGCTTGTATTACGTTTACTCATTAAGCATATTTAAAATATCATACTTAGCCATTCTCATGCCATTTGAGGACTAAACATCACTACTGCTCACACTACAGGCCATTTTGGGAATGCCACTTAGCTTAATCTGCATGTTTTTGGATTGTGGGAGGAAACCGGAGTACAAAGGGGAAACACACCAAGCACGGAGAAAACAGAGCACACAGAAGCGGGAATCGACCTGGCCGAGAATCAAACACAAACCCTGGAAGTGCAAGGTGACAGTGCTAATCACTAAGCCACCGTATGCAGGCTACATTCTGCCGTTGTTATCTTGCTGTTTTCCTATTACATTTGACAACTGGACAGGATATGTAGCTAATTATAGCAAGTAACATTTTACAACTTTGTGTAAAAAAAAAGTGATGCGCAATCTGAGACCAGATTTTGTAAATGACTTGACACAGTGGTTTAAACAACAAAAAATATTTTTTATTCAGTTGTCATTAAATTAGAATGGCACAGTGGCTTTGTTGTAAATAGCTTTCCTTCCTCTCAGCTCTATAGGAACCAGGCAGATTCTCACCTTGTAGTACTATGTGTGCTTCACAAGGCCAGTAGGCTGAATGGCAACACTAAAATGCCACTCAACTGGTGTGAGTGTGTGATGAAGTGCTATGTTATCCAGGGTTTATTTCCACTACATCCTGAGGCTAGTACAGGACCCCTGTACTAGTCTGGTACAATGGTAATTTTTAAGACAATGGTCAGGAATGCTGATTGGAGAGGCCCCCCTGCATTTTTATTTTTTTGTCTAGGGCCCCAATAGTCTCTAGAATTGCCTTTGCCCATTCTAGATCGCATAATGAGTCTTGACCCCATAATGATCAAGACAAAGGTGACACTGACAAGGAAACTCCATAACACAGGAAGAAAACTTTAGCCTAAAAATGGAACCCAAATTGCACTAAATGCATATTTATTATCAAGTTCCAATCAACCTAATATTTAAAGGCAAGTAGGTTACTTTCCATCTATTACAGCATAACAGTGATTAATAGGATGCCTTCTGAAATTGGCGGCTATTTATAAATAAGTTATAATCAGGGCAGGAAACGTTCATTTTAAATGAAAATAATTATCACCTCTGAAACCAGTGACAAAGATAGATATTGCAGCTCATGTGGCTCAGGCCCACTGTTATCAGCATCAATTATGTGAAATTGAAGTTAGAGTGAAATTATTAATCACAGCCTAGAGTAATCAAGTAATCATGTAGACCATTTGTCAAAGAGTCTCATAAAACAGTGCCAGGCAAACAGGCAGATGTTTTTTTTTTTTTTTTTTTTTTTTTAATAGCCCATCTAACCTGTGAGATATTTGTGTGTGGTCTGTGGTTCCATTATCACCATAAATAACCTGATTCTGGCAGAGAGGCAGAAAGAAAGGAAAAAGAGAACAGATCGTACAAGAACATTTGCCTTTATTTACAGAGCCTGGACAAAGTAACATCATGGATTCATCAGTGAATTTGAACATCAAAAATCAGAATCAAAATCCATCTTAATTAGTTCATTACCAAGAACAAGGGGAATGTTAGTCAAACTGGGACTTGAAATTTCTTGTGAGTACTGGTATAAAACTGATCAACATCTAAAAAAGACTTCAAGTACAATACAATAGCAAGATTTAGCTGCAGTAAAACATTTGAATGCTACAAACGTTTTGAAAAGGAGCAAATTTCTATGAATGATGATTCTGGCTCGGAGCCCACTGCAGTGGCTCCAGTGAATATTCAGTGAGTGTAACACCTGATCCTTGAAAATCGATCCCTAACTTGTTGCCAACTTTCAGAAGAGACACATTTGTCTATTGGAACTGAACACACAATCATTCACCAACACCACTTGCACATTACAGAAACTCGGCTGGGAGTTATTGCCACATCCCCTGTACAGTCCTGACCTCGCTCCAAGCCATTTCCACATGTTTGGACCATTAAAAGCATTCCTGGGTGTGTTTTAGATATGAAGTAGGCAATCCGATTTATAGATTTATAGTTTCAGTGTACTGAGAAAATCGTATACCTTAATGGTATCCAAGCGCTAGTGAAATGCTGGGAAAAGTGTAGCAGGGAATTATATAGAGAAATAAATGTGGTTGTTAAGCTCATAACTGTGTTCTGTTATTTGGCATAATCATAAATCTACATATACAGTACATACACAGTACATGCGTATATAATGTACATATATCATACAAATAATTTGCATATGCAATACCACAAAAAACCTTGTTTTTCAGTTTTTGTGCTTCCATTTTAGTTTATAAAGTTTATCAATGAAATGGCATGCATAATATAATGACACATAAGTTGTGACTTACCAATGTGACTTTCAGTAAGAGAATACTTCAGCTCCGCGGTTGGAAACAACCCTACAGGAAGTCTTTTTTGCTGACAGCAATTACACTCTACAATAACTCTGCTCCGTGTCAGGAGTGGGATATCCTTCTGTGATATCAAGTTTCAAGTTGTATTGTCCTATGCACAGTAAAGAAACATGTCTCCCATATATAATGAAATTCTTCCCTTGCGGTTATATATATATATATATATATATATATATATATATATATATATATATATATATATATATATATATATATTTAAAAAAAAAAAAAAAAAATATATATATATATATATATATATATATATATATATATATATATATATATATATATATTTAAAAGCATGAAATAGAATAAAAAATAGAATAAGCATAAAATTAGTATATAAATAATAATAGGTAAGTATATAAGTATAAGTATATGTATATAAATAATAATAGGTCTATGAAAAATAGATATTTTCAATAATCACGCATAACTGTTATTTTCTCCAAAATACAAACTTGTACATACATGCTGCTCACGTATTACTGTAGCCCAGGTTGTGCTGAATACAGTGTGGTTAGCCTTTAGACATTTATATGTTTATAAGTAACTGAAAAATATACAAATGTCAGGCCATGTCAGAACTTCTTCAGGGCCCCAAAATACCCTCAGACTCCTAAGGGTTAAACATAGAATTAAAGCCAGAATATGAATATATGAAATATGATAGTAAATATATATATATTATATATATATATATATATATATATATATATATATATATATATATATATATATATTTATTTTTATTTTATTTTATTTTTTTTTTTTTTTTTATTTAAAGTCTGCAGTGTGTGTGCAAAGCTGCAATGGTTCGTGCAAATTGTGCAAATGATTGTACAAATGATTGTTCGTGATTATTATTGTGCAGATGATTGTGCAAAGTCTGCAATGAATGACCAAGATCTGTGTCAGTAGTCGGAAACAGTTGAAAAGGCCATGATTGCACACTCCTGTCAGCTATTTAGGAGTCTGATGGCAGCGGAAAAGAATGAGTTCCTGGATGAGTAGCCTGGATGTCCTGCATCTCACACTTCTGTATCTCCGGCCTGAGGAAACAGTGAGAACAGTCTGTGCTCGGGATGAGTGGGGTCCTTTAGGACGGAGGCAGTTCTCCTGCGTACTCCATGATGGTAGACTCTATGACAGTGTATCATAGTGTATCATCACTATACAGTACATATGCTCATGTACGTTCTGTTCTGCAGTGAAAAAGCTATAATGTTAAAACTGATAATATCCCATGAATGCATCTTAATATGTCCATGTTCTTCATTTATTTTATTAATCTATAACAGGGCTTTACCTTTATCTTTATCTTTGCCAAAACTTCTTCATAGAAGTTTTTGTTTTGATAATTTATTAATAGAGATTAATACTAAACATTATACATTTAATTCATCCAAATAAAAATCTTTCAAAATGTTAACAATTACAACTAAAATAGTTGCACATTGTAACTGGACTCAAACAACTGCTGTGTGCATTTTGTTAGTCTATTTTCTGTGTTATGGATATGTAGATGTCACCTCATTCAAAGGTCTATTTACAGTAAGCGCTACCTTTTACTTTGTAGTTCTGGGGAGATATTTGCTGATGTTCTTAATCCTGTATAAAATCTACACTCACTCACTTAGCGTATGTACCCCTTTAACCTGTGTATAGGGTGGCAGTGGCATGGAGGCTATCCCAGGAGCTTAGGACACAAAGCGGGGTACACCCTGAATGGAGTGCCAATCCATCGCAGGGGACACACATACACACACTTACTGTGCATGCTCATTTGCACACTACAGGTCATTTGGGAATGCCAGTTAGCTTAATTTGCATGTCTTTGTATTGTGGGAGGAAACCAGAGCACCCGGAGGGAACCCACTAAGAACGGGGAGAACATGCAAACTCCATGGACACAGACCCGAGGTGGGAATCCAACCTGGACCTGGAGGCGCAAGGCAACAGTGCTAACCACTAAGCCACTGTGCCACCTGAAGTCTACACCAAAAACACAAAATAATGTTGAACTACTCATGCAAAGACAATAAACTGAAAAGACCAAAGGCATCAGTTTTGCATCACCCTGAGTTTATTTCAATGTAATGCTGGCAAGCTTTAACAGAAGAGACACTTGAGCTAGCTGCTTTCATCTTTATATGTTAGGTGGCAGCAGGTGCATCTAAATCTGTTCAAGCAATCTAAACATCTGCCTGAGGCAGAGCCGGGATCAGCTTTGGTCTCAGAGGATGTGTGCGTCTGCCTGAGATATGCTTCAATAATGACTGAAAACAAAAAGAGTCTGACCTGGGAGCTTGTTGAAGATGACTAGTTTAGACCAGAACAGTCAGAAGAGGACATTCCAACTGATGACTCCTAAACATCCTGCTTAACTTTTTGGTAGAGCACAATCTGAATCCAATTTGTAGGGGCTAGGGATAGGGTCCGTCCACATGCCAGACATATCCATTGTTTCTATGCCAGTTACTTAAGTGAACAGGTTGCCAGGTTGATGCCCAGTTGTATCTGAGTACATGGGGGTAGAGGACCATGCTAAATAATCCAACACCTCCAAGCTTCCCCTGCCCCCTTATATAAATATATTGATATATTGTATATACAGTAGATACATTCACCCTGAAGGGAAATATCAACCATTTTGAAAAGGCCTCAGCTGGGCCTTTTACAACATCTATTCTTATTAAGAATGTAAAGTATATGTTATTTGATTCACATTGATTTGATCAATTAATTTCTTTACTATTTTGTTTTTTATCATTCCATGTTGCATTAATATGCCACCCAAGCCGTAGTGTTTATTTATTTATTTATTTATTTATCCTTAATAACAGTTCGATTCCTCTTACAGCTATCTTGTACTTATTTCTGGTAATTTGGTGGGGATTTTCATCTTGTGGCTTTTGTACAGTATCACCATCACCTACTTTCCCATTTCTAAGCTCAGAAAAGATGTTAACCATGAACATCAATTTGAATAGAAACGTCTACTAAATATAAATGCATAAGTACTCACTGTATAGTAAAAGTAATAAATCAGGTAGAGGCATGATTTATCAGCAAAAGCATGAGTCATATTATATTTCTGTATTCACATCTATGCAAGTATTTCATATAAAGCCCAGCAGAGTTTCATTTAAGCTGTACATTAGGTGAAATGAATTCTGATAGCCAGCATAGTCACACTTATATTTCACTCCTCGCTCGCTCTCTCTCTCTCTTGCACTTCCTACTTTCTCAGGCTGAATCTATGTTTGATGTCATTCTCGTTAAGTGACCAGTGAAAAGGTGCTTTGAAGTTTCTTGAAAGATTTTTTTCGCTGTGGTCCACTCACCAGGATCAGAAAAGCAGATGATTTAAACACATGCACGCTTTTATCCGCCAACACACACAACGGACTATCAACCCAGAACACTGTTAACTCATCATGAAGTCAAAGCTATGAAAATGGCCATGAAAAAAAACAAACAGATGTTGTACATTTACCTTTCTTCTGGAATGTTAAACACACCATTGAAATATACCTTGTAATTTAACTATTGATATAATAATGCTGTGTACTTATGTAAAGTACTAATTATGTGAAGTATGTACTTCATATAAACTACTAATTATAAATCAAATAACACTGGAGTACCTTGAATCTTTTACATGTACATGAATTCACGTAACGGATTCAAACACAGATTATGTAAGTCATGTACTGTACACACTTAAAACCCGTATATTGGGTGGTTGGATGCTAGAAGTGTAATATTTGTTAATCTGAGCTTGTGACTCATGTTGTAGGCAGGCAGGAGTGGGATTCTGTGAAGGCACTCACCTTTCCTTTCATACAAAGAAACACTTATTCTCTTTTTTTATTCCCACAACTAGATGATACTGAACTTTCTCACACCCCTATTGCCACCTTCACCAGAATCACACCTTAACCCACCTACAGATCCTTTCACACACACACACGCACGCACGCACGCACGCACACACACACACACACACACACACACACACACACACACACACACACACACACACACACACAGTGCAGGTATCTCTTGTAACATTGTACACAGCAGATTTACACCTTGCTATTCGCATATTGGAAGAAATCTCTTTTCACGCGACAGGAGGCCATGTTTGGCTGTTTGACAGAATCGTGAAACTGAATTATACTCCCCATCCTACAGCAAAACTGAGGGGAATCTTTTAATGCCTTGCTGATAGCACTTTTGTTTATTATAAAGCCAAGCTGACAGCCTCCCCCTCAGCATCTCCAAAGCTGTATCTGAACTGCACCATGACACCTGTCACCACTATGAACATCAGACAGGAGCAGGCGCTGGTGTCAAAACTCTTTCAGGCTAGACAGCAGGATGCATATGGCATTTTGTGCAATGTGAGTTTGTGTGCTAAGTCTTCGTTAGCATGACCTGTGGTGACATAAATTTGGACTGCTGGCTTGGTGACAAACAGCATGGTTTTTCAGCTTTTGGTTGAAGTACAAATAGTACGAAGGCAAATGCAGGAAATGCTGCTAACATTGGCTTAATCAGGTCTTTCTGTGTTAGCATTTTTAAGCTGTCTTTTTCAATAGGAAATGCAAGTTATTCGAACATATGCTAACCAGCCACTGTGTTTTGTGAAACAATGCGGGTACAGATCTTATATTTAGAAAAAATGTGATACGAGTCTCCTGCGTAAACTGATTTCCTGGTTTTCTATGCACAAAAATCTACTCATTGATGTGGCACTCAGTGGTACTCAGTGGTACTCAGATAACCACTCTGTACACTCATGATGAGCTGAGAGCATCTCAGAATGCACAATAGGTGAAATCTTTTGTGGGATTAAATACAACAACAGAAAGCCACACTGAATTTGATTCTTGTCAGCCAAGGACAGGACTCTACAGTGGGCACCGGGTGACAGTTTAGTGAAAAAACTGTAACCTGCTTTGTGTGGGTTAATGCAGTGCACCGGTGTCACATGACTGGCTGATAAATGAATAACAGCATGAATAAACAGGTGTACAGGTGTTCCCAATAAAATGGTTAATTAGTGTATATTGCATTTAGAAAGGAAAATGCAAACTTTCCCTCTTTCGTTAATGAATAAACAAACAGTACTTTTAGTAATAAAGGAACATCTGGGAAATCCAATACAATAAATGTATTTGCTGATAAAACAAATTATGCACATTTCTGTAATCAAAGCCTGTCCTGACTTCATGTCAAGTCTGCCAAAGGGGTCCTCCTACCCGACCAGTGTGTCAAGTAAATGCACGGTTTACCTATAAATTATATATACTGTAATACTGCTATTCATTATGTCAGTTGCATCGTGGCCAATTCATTTTACATATTTGGAAATGTAAAATGCTATACTTAATAGTGATAATTTACTGATAGATGTGTATCCATGCAATGCACAGATAATCATTACTTTAAGTTTACTTTTTAATCAGTAGTCATTGTCAATCAATTATCATTCGATCTTGAAGTAGTCCAGTGTTGTAAGTAAACCATGACTGGGAGACAAGAGCATTAACGTGTTGTTTAAAAGAAATATTTGGTTAGGCGTGCTATCACACTCATAAACTGGCTGCTGAGAAGCTCAAGTTTCATTTCATGCATGTGCATATGAAAGCTTTTTGGCCCACTGGTGTTTATGTAATGCAATAAATAGTTGATAACTAAGTACCATCAGTCAAACACTGCTGTGAGAAGAACTGAAGAAACAGTCGTCATTTAAAGATAGCCAAGAACTCCACCACCTACTGAAGGTGCCTGAACAGATGAGAGTCTAGAAACTGGTCTTCCTTGATCCCAATGAGATGGTGGGACTTATAACATGGCCTGGTGCATTGTGGAAGCAATTGGGTCTAATGAACAGGTGGTGTGATTGGAAGTCGAGATGCTGTGCTGAATCTTATCAGTTGACAGGTTGGAGAAGTGGAGGGAAGGTCCTGAAATGCTGCTGTAGAGGTTGGGTTGGGAGCAAAGGTCTGACGGATTGCTGCAATTTTCCCGTCGTACAATGTGGGGAAGTCATCAGCAGTCAGAGAGCCTGTGAGTTGAAGAGTGAAGAGAAGATATTGTGCCAGGATCATGTACACAGGCTTCCAGCTTTTCCCTGCAGCAGTCACGCCACATGACAATTTGGAGAGAAGAGCACAGTAAGAGACAAGATATGCATCAAGCTA
Organism: Clarias magur; assembly: GCA_013621035.1. NCBI lineage: Eukaryota > Metazoa > Chordata > Actinopteri > Siluriformes > Clariidae > Clarias > Clarias magur. Next base: position 105,110 of record QNUK01000045.1, on the reverse strand, counting down.
TGATTTCCTCCACCTTAATTCTCTTAGTTCTTAATACTGCAAGTTGCACTGATGCACATCAAGTTAATGCATCAACTTTACTGTTATTTGCTGACATAAGTCTTGGAAAGGAGAGAACACAAACTGATTTTTGTTTAATTTTCACTGATTATAGTTCTTCTTCATCTGCTCATTAAAATCGTCAACAGTGACATTTCACTTTGACTTGAGAGAAGCCTTGAGTAATTTGCGGGGCCATACACAACTTACATAGTGCATGGATATGGTCTTCTGGCATTGTATAACATGAGATTGTATAAAATACTGAAAGCATTGTGCCAACTGTATGAGCCGTGTTCATGTCTAATTTGGACTTGGTGATGGATTGATGTGAAAACAAGCAATACAAAAAACAGATAGTTATGATGAGTATGATGGTACACTCTTAGTCACAGTAAAAGATTTGAAAGGATAATGTGTCGCCAACCTCTCTCCAAGCCCATTCCACATGTTTGGGCCGTTACAGTATTTCCTGGGAGGCCAGCATTTCAGACACACAGCAGGCGGTCTGATCATCGATCTGGCATGGTGAGAACTTTACTTCCTTGATGGATCCAAGCACTAGTGAACCACTGGGATAAGTGCCTTAGTGTAGCAGGGGGTTATATAGAGAAATAAAGGCAGGTTTTTACTCTCATAACTGTGGTTGTTATTCTGCAGCATCAAAAGTCCTGGTTTGACTTGAATACCCGCATATAATTCATAGTCTATTCAACACTCCTGAGGTTCTGCAAGGAAGATACCTGTGGTGGAAGGAACCAGACTAAATCTCACTTTATTCTGCACTGAAATGCTTCAAGGGAATCACGATCTGGTAACAGGTTGTGCTGCAGTTTCACACCTTCCAGGTCTGTGGTCTGATCCTGATTTTGAACTACTGTCTTTTGCTTTCACATGAGTTTCCTCTAGATCTTCCAGTTTCCACCCACTTTTCAGTAACTTGCCAGTAGCTATATACACACACACACACACACACACACACACACACACACACACACACACACACACACACACACACACACACACACACACACACACACACACACACACACACACACACACACACACACACACACACACACACACACACACACACACCCACACACACACACACACACACACACACACACACACACACACATAGCTCTGGATACTAATAATAATAATATAGCTCTGGAAAAATAAATAAATAACCACTGCAAAATTAATTATTACAATTATTAATAGTATTACAGGTGTAATAACACCTGTGTTAACAGGTGTAACTGTCTGTATTGGTGAGGTGAACAGTTTTGTTTCATTTTTTGTGAACTGACAATATTTCTCCTAAATTCAAAATATAACTATTGTTATTTAGTGTGTATATTTAAAGGAAATGACAACACTGCAACCCATAATAACCCAAGATCATGTATTCCATTTTTTTTTTTTCACATTTCACTGTTGGGTAACTTTATACTACTCTTTTTGCAAAAAAAAAAAAAAAAAAAAGCAAACTGCTCTGCATTGCTTGACGATTTCTGTCTTCCTCTGGATGACAATCCAGAAGTTTTCTGTATATTCAGGAGGGTGAGTCTGGCTGGAGGCTTTATTCTAATTAAATTAGGAAATAATTTTTTGCCATAATCTCCTCGCTTTTCAATGCACTTTTTTTTTAACATCTGTCAAAAAGCTTTCATATTCCCTCATTAAAAAAAAGTTTTAGGCCAAGCTGCGAGCCATGAATGCACCGCTGTCTTCACTTCTTCATCAGAATCTTCATCCTCAAAGGGGGGGGGGGGGGGGTTGTTCCTGTACCATGCTCTTCCTGTACCATGTATGCAGTATTTCTAGCATATGCTCCGGGGCTACTGTGATCTAAAACAAACATTATTTCTTCTGTACTGTATGTATCTGTTTGCAAACTAGCTCCGGAGCCTATGCTAGAAATACTGCATACATGGTACAGGAAGAGCATGCGACTGAAAATCATCACAATACTGAGTATCTGAGGCCCCCCAGTGCTATACAATATGGGGTACAGACTCTAGTATTCAAGGCGTGTATCATTCAGACAGACTCGATATCGTCTATCTGCTACTGAGGATGGCCCTATGTGGTTTGCTCGGGGATGCGTGTGGTGACTGAAGACTATGAAGATAGTTTTGGCTGATGTGGGAAGTTTTTTTTTTTCTGTGATGGGTAGTGACTGCAGTTGCTCAATCGCTGCAGAAATGAAACGAACAGTTTTGCACCCATGGACTTTATATCAACTCAAACACCTTGTCTGTTATATAATTGAACTTTCAACCATAAAGCACACAGATTTTCATGGACTGATTTATGCTTGCACTATCTGATATCACCCAAATGAGGATGAGTTCCTTTTGTGAGTTTGGATAATCTCAAGGTTTCTTCCTATTGCCATTTCAGGGAGTTTTTTTTTTTTCTTTTCTTTTTCTTGCCACCGTCGCCTGTGGCTCGCTCATCAGGGACAAAATCATAATAATACATGTTTTTTTTCCCTAAATGTTTTTCAATTTCTGTTCATAATTGTTAATCACTGTACATATTTCTGTAAACCTGCTTTGAGACAATGCCCATTGTTAAAAGCACTATACAAATACATTTCAAATAAATTGAACTGAATTCAGACCACCCATTGTGCTGTTATGGGATCCAGGAAATTGAAATATCTAAAGTATTATGTTATGGAACTTTTTTTTTTCCCCCTCATACCTGTATAAGGCAAAGCAGCAGAGAAAAATGTGTTCAGCGAGGTTCATTCATGGCAACTCAGAACTGTTAATAAGATCCTTCTGCAGCATAAGACTGCCGGATAGAGCTCCACTGTAGCAAAATAGGAAATCTAGGCAACTCAAGCAAATTCAAAAGCACCTCAGGACTTCTTCCTGGGATGTCTGACAGAGCAAGCAAATGTTTTCGCTCTCACTTAAATCTTAATTAAGAAGCAGTGACCTCTGTGTCAATCTGCTGCCAGTTGAGTGAACGGGCATCTGTGTACGGCTACCACCTGGCACTGGCAGAGGAACACAGGCAGTCGCCGGGGGCAACGAAGACTGCCATAGCTCTCCTTCTCTCTCTCTCTCTCTCTCTCGCTCTCTCTCTCTTTCTCTCTCTCTCTCTCGCTCTCTCTCTCTCTCTCTCTCTCTCTCTCTATCTCTCTCTCTCTCTCTCCCTCTGTCTTGCTCTCTCTCGTCTGTGTGATCAGAGACAGATTGCTAAGTCTGGTACTAATGGGATGTAGCGTGTGTGCACGCGTGTGCGTTCACAGTCTCACACTCCCTTGGCATCTGCTGTTAACTGATGTCATCTGAGCTCTGGGCTCTAGTACGGAGTAGATCGACTCAGCTGGAGAAGCTTAAGGAGACAGGCAGTAATTGTGCCCACCTACCCTCAGTGGAAAGTAAGACTATAGAGAGGAGATGTGTAATACTATGGAAGGAAAGCAAAAGAGAATCTGGGAATGGATTTAAATGAAAAAAAAAAAAAAAAACAGGAAGTGAAAGTTTAAAAAAGTTTTTAAATGGTCTGGTGTCACATTCAGGGTGTATTGCTAGCTCTCACACATGACATGAGCGATATATGAGATAATCGATATAACATAATGCTATTTGCAGATGTTTTTCCTCTAATTTGGCCACCTGTCAGTTGTACATTCACAGCATTTGGCAAACACCCTTTATCCAGAGCAACTTACTGTACATTTTCTCTCAAGATAGATCTGAGCAGTTGAAGGTTGAGGGGCTTGCTGGCAACAGAAGCAATTTGGGGATGCTGCGTTTGAACCCCGGACCATCCGAGATCAATAGTCCAACAGCTTAAACAATGAGCTAACCCACCCCTGTCCGTCACCTTCCGCCAGCCAGCTCTCATAAAACATTGTTAAAAGCACTACACAAATACATTTCAAACCAGCCATTGTGTTGTTATGGGATCCAGTAAATTGAAATATCTACCGACAAGGACGGGCAAAGGCAAACAAGTTCTTCCTTTGGAACATGTACACTCATACATGTGATTTAAACGTGTCGAACAGATGTTCATTATAAGTATACTGTGAGTAAGAACCCTGAGATGAGTACAGGACGGACTTTATTATAATAGTAGGAGTTCTTATAGTAGGAACAAAAATCCCTGTTCCTAATACACCCACGGCAGGTAATGAAGTTGCCTGGATTGCAGTTTAAATGAAGAATTGAGACAGTTAGAATGAGAAGTGTTACTCTCTGGATATTTCTCATACTGTTCTTCTGTACGTTCTATACATAATGGTTATGAATAGGGCTGAATGTTCTGTTTGTGTGTGTGTGTGTGTGTGTGTGTGTGTGTGTGTGTGTGTGTGTGTGTGTGTGTGTGTGTGTGTGTGTGTGTGTGTGTGTGTGTGTGTGTCTGTGTGTCTGTGTGTCTGTGTGAGTGTGTTGTGTCCGACTGAGAATGAAACCCAGTAGTTGATGTTTTATTCATGACAGGAGACTCATAAAGATCTCTGCGAGAGAAAAATGTAGATATTTCATTATTTTCTTGAAGGAAGTTATTCTCAGTCTGTAATGATGCATTGAAGGACATGTTGCTCCCTCACACATGTGCAGCTTGAATGGAGGCCAGTGTGATATACACCCATACTAAAACCAGTCGCACCGGTTAGCCTTGTCGCCCTCGTCCCCCTTTTCTGTTTTATTTTGCTCTGTAGCCTTTGTAAGGTCTATCATTTGTCTTCGCTCTTAGGCAATACCGCGCCATTCACTCTTCACCTCACGTCTCCTCATGAGTCAACGTGTAAAAGGTGACATGCACATTAATTCACTCGAACACAAACACGTTTCTCAGTAAAAGACTCTGCAATTTCACAGATTATCAAAATCGACTCATCTGCATTTCAACCACGTAGCACTGACTCTAGTAGTTATCTTCTTTTATTCATATTTATTTGTTAGCGTCATTGTTATTTAGCTTGTAATTCTGTTGTGTTTGTTTCCCTGCCTCACATTATCGTCTGTGGGAACTGATTATACAGGCATATTAGGTAGAAGTGAAGAATGACAAATTGTGCATTAAGCTTAGGAAAATTAAAAACAAGTTTAACCATGGACCATAAAATAAAGCAGGTGGATACTGTATGTGTGGGGTTAAATAGAAATGTTGCTCAAGAACTTCGCCCCAATCTTCAGTTAACAAGAATGGTAAGTGGTGTGCACAGCGTGGGTACTGTAATTTAAATAGAAATGCAAGTCATTTACATATATAACATAACATTTATATTACAGTTTGGCATTGCTTAACAGAGACATGGGGGCAGAGGCAGGTCGGTTGTTAAGGCGATTTACTGCTTATCAGGAGGTCCCCGGTTCGAGGCCCGATGCCACTTGGCTTCCACTGTTGGACTCTTGAGTAGGGTCCTTCCCCCCCACGTGCTCAGATACAATCAGGTGTCGGGCTGGCAACCCTACCTGTAAGTTACTGACACAGAAACATAAAAAGAACCTCCAGGGTGGGGAGAATCCATTGCCAGATGTGCCGGATAACACATGGACAGAACCTATCCTATCCCATCCTTATCAAAGGCATACTTTCATTTTAAAATTGAACTTTCATACCCAAGGTAGTTGTTAATAGCTGTGTACTGTATACACACCAATCAGCTATAACATTAACTCATGAACACTGGTTATCAATTATATAACAAAGAAAAGTCAGTGCAGCACAAGTTGCCAAAAAAAAAAAAAACAAGAGTCAATACTGGCACCCAGTGCACAACCGCCCACCATGCATGGGGTCCAGCATGGTGGACAAGGTCAAGACTGCTTGTCTGGCCTCCAAACTCAGCAGATCCCAACCCAATTTTGCACCCATGGCACCAAAAAGCCCAATCCCCACGGCCCACGGCAGCCGAAGGAACCACCGCTAACATTCCAGTGTGAGACACCATACCCTCAGAGGTCTTGTTGTGTCATTGGGCCAGAACTGCACAGGCAACACATGGGGTATATTTGATTGGTAAAGTAAAATCTGTTTCACTAATGCAGAGACTTCTTTATTTATGTTCTTTCTCATGACTTTGCCAGAAATATAATATTGCATGTCCATGACATCACTGATTTTCAGAATGTCATTTTTTTTAATTAATTTTTTTTAACTTCTTTATCCAGGTCTGGGTGACTGTGAATCAAAAGTTTATCCCAGGAACACCCATAAAAATTAGGTGTAGTGAGCATATTTTTGGGAGGTGGAGGGAAACTTGAGACCCATGTACAGTATACAGGGAGAAAAGATGGAAAATCGTAAATAAAAGCTGCACTGTGACATGGTGCTGTCAAATGGTATGAACTAATACATAAACTGTCAGCAACCATAGAAGTATGGCATCATTCATATCCCAACCCCTTGATAAATAGATGGATGGATGGATGGATGGATGGATGGATGGATGGATGGATGGATGGATGGATGGATGGATGGATGGATGGATGGTTGGATGGATGAATAAAGGGTTGAATTCATGAATGGATGGCTGAATAGAGAACAAACAGACAACTGAAACAGATTAGAATAAAAAAAATCTCAGTGATTGATTGTGACACTCCTACCAGTGACAGGAAATTGTAGGCAGTATAATTTCCTGCAAGTCATCATTTTTCCTTAAGCCAGTACAAACCTGTTGGCCAGCTTTCCCATTCAACCCTTTCTGTTCATTCTTCTGTCTGTAATAGTCAATATATCATAAGGTAGTGTCTTCCTCACAGGTGTCCTTTTTGTTTTGTTTGGCCATTGATCGAACTTGAGGTATTAATATTCCTGAATGCTGGAAGCATCCTGAATACTAAGCAATCGCAGCATGCCTAACAGGTTTGTCTTTGCACATCTCCATGAGAAACGTTAAAGCATATTAAAGACCTGACTGTGGAATGTTGTTATTTTAGAAGACATCAACTTGTTGTCTTTAAGCAACTACTATTCATTGATTTAATTTGCATTTAATGATATATGTAATAAATCAAAATTTCTAATACATTTGACCTTTAAATGATGAGTAATCACTCTGATCATAAACATTATCCTCATCAGTCTCTCCAGACTTATCACTGGAGGTAAATGTCAAATATGGGATTTGACCAACAGGACAAACAGGACCCTCATCACTGCATCCTGGCTTGACTGATTACTGTTTGGTCTTATGTAAGTTCTGAAATAATAGTCGAATCAATGAGATGAATTTTAAATTAGCGTTTAAATCTATATGTATACCATACGTTTGGGGTAACGTAGCATTATGTAAACAGCTATAAAGAGGATTGTGCAAAAGGCTATGGGCAGTAATGAGCTGTACAAAGTCAATATTTGCTGTTACAGCACTTTTTAAAATGCATCAAGGAGCCTTAGGTATGCTTTGTGAAATTTTATAAGGAAATTGTCTAATCGATTGAGCTGGAGAATTCCACACTTAATTAGAGTTCTTTGTCATAATGACTTACAAACATTTTTTATGTTATATTACTTTTTACGTTTTGTTAAAGAGTAATGTTTGGAAAATGTTCTTTCAATGACTCAATTCAGTCTTAAATGAAATATCTTATGTAATCGATTCATTTACTTTCGTAAAATAGAGGTGTATAAACCAAAACCTAAGAATCTGTTGCAATGGCCAATAAAATATATACAGTACAGTATATGCTATAGCTTCCTAAGTGTATCTGAATTGTGCATCACTCCTCTATCTGGGTATTGTTTAACAATTGGATATACAGTATAGGCTGAACCGTACTAGGACATTGTGTAGGTATTCGGTTATTGTCTGTAGCTTCTATGCACAGCTTGGGACACAGAAAGGTTCATGAAATGTCTGGTCAGTGATGGTCTAATAGTTGTTACTTTCTATTAAAGAAAGAAGTAAAATAGGGATCTTCAGCTTCAGTCCTGTAGGGCAAGTGTCCAGCACAATTTGTACTTTACCAACAGCTAAACACAAGCACTGAACCTAATAATTAACAGATTAGTTGAATCAGCTGTGTTTGAGCAAAAGAATCAACAAACTAGATGAGCTCTCAGATGAGCTACTGTCCCACTACAACAAATACCCCTATATGATGGGTGTAACTAATAAACTTTTATGAATCTAAACAGTTATGAGTGTATTGAAAAAGACCTTCTAAGTCTTAGCCACACTTGGGCTACTAACCATATCTTCATAAAGAGAGTCTAGCAGCCCCTGAGGCCAGTACAGTCCTAATCCTCTTACAATTAACCTTGCTAATAGGAGTCATGAGCAAGAGCCAAGAGCAATGATTCACTTTTTAAAAAAAAATTATATTTAGAAAATTATTTTAACACTTTGCTCAAGAGGTAGCAGTTGAACTTGAAGTTCACCTCTTAGTATCTTTGCACCACCTCCACCACGACCACCAACATATTTGATTACTACAGAAAGAAATCCATGCTCATTGATCTCCATGTTATGATAGTTAAAGAAAGCTCCATTGGGAAGTCATTACTCACAAGGATAGCACTGGGGAAAGCAGAAAATCTTGGCTTATTAGATGAAATCGATGACCTCTAAGAAACACGATCAAAGATAAAAAAGAAATAAGAGCGAGAAAGAGAGGAAGAGAGAGAGAGAGAGAGAGAGAGAGAGAGAGAGAGAGAGAGAAAAGACGTGACTGTCTGAGAGCAGTTCCTGGAGACAGCACGGAGCATCACCTAGCAACCACCCAAATATTCCCTGAACCCCAGAAAGAGCTGCTTAGTGATAACGCGTCATCGCTGCAGAGACCCTGTGCAGCAGACTGCAAAAACACACAGCGACGAGATCTTTCAGTTTGACCCCTGTTTCCTGAAACATAATTCCCTGAACCAGTATTTTTTTTTTCATTACCTAAATGACAATCCTTTACACCTTATCACGTCTAAATGGATTATTTGCCCAAAATCACAGCCATGGCAACAACCTCTCTTTACACAGAAGATTAAGTAAAAAAAAAAAAAAAAAAGTGAAGGAAGGGAAGACATGTCAGACTGGTTACTAGCAAGATCGTGGATAAAAAAAAGAGGTAACACTAAAGGAAGTTCATCTATTCGTTTTCAACAGCATTCAGAGTTGCTGAATGGAGCTGGCAGAGCTGTGCATGGCTTTTTCAAAAAACAAAAACAAAAAAATAACGTCGACTAAACTATGTCAATTTGCATTGATCGCCTTTGAAGGGGACATGCAGATGAGCTTAATGAAACCTTACAATAGTGCTCCTTCCTCTACGTCAATGTGTTTATTTTTTATTTTTTAATGCTAAAACAAGAGATTAGGACCTCACTATCGAAGCTCAAAGGTCATGAATGAAAAATTTTATCTAGCTATAAATTTCCTGGTCAGAAAAAAAAAAAAAACATTCACAGACTATTAGATTACATTCAGTCAGCTTAAGCTTTGATCACGGTCGGAAAAGTTCATGTTTGAAATTGATTCTTATGCTTTCAACTATTTGAGTCCTCACATATGTGTGCCATCAGATAAAAAAAAATAAAAAATCCTTTGATGGGATATTCAGTATATCATTCAGTATATTCAGGTCATCAGTTGCCACATAACATTGCTGAGCCTTTACCTGACCAACTGACACAACCTCAGATCTCAACACTGGTTTCTAAGGCTTCTACAATGGGCACTATGCATGATGAACAGTGACATTCTTTTTAGCCAGGCAGTATATCAACATGTCTACTTTCACTGTGTTCCATCTATAATAAGCGATCATCACTATCTACATTATACAGTATCACGTTTTTTTTGCACACCATATATCTTTACTATGATCTACCATCCCACAAGCTGTTTTACTGTAAAACAAAATTCCTGATCAATCTCAACACAGTTAAAAGTCATACAGAAGTTAAGTAAAATTAGAAGGTTAAGCACATGTACATTACAAATAAGGTGCTACTGTCAAGTTTCATACATCAGCTACTTATCATTATTTCATATCGTAAGAGCTGCATGATCTGCAAATGTGCAAACTCAGCTCTTAAAAGTCAGATTTCCTCTTGTAGTCTCCTGCATATCTTATTTGATAGTTGCCTCCTGCTATGCAGGAAACGTCTGCATAATTAGAGCACGGACGGCCCGGCTGCCAGATCAGCTAGTGCTCATTCGTTGATGTTGCATTGAAGCTCCATCATTCAGGAGGCACCCATGGTCAAATAACATAGAAGGGCATCCTTTATAACATTGTAAACAGTCTTACTTTTTAAGATCAAATTAGTTATTAAATTAGTCACTAATGATGAATAGAGTTTTCTTAGACCATAGCACTATTGAATTCTCTAATCTGATTGGTCAGAAAGTGTTGATTTTATTAACAGTTCTTAAGTAACAGTTCACTTGTACACCAAAGCAAACTAATAATGTATGTGATTATTGGTAATCTCCAGTGTCACTTCAAGTTGGGAACAAGCTGCATTTTTTTTTTTTGTCTTAATAAATTCTAGAGAGTAAAAAAAGAGAAACTGATGAATTAACTATTGTTGCAATGTACAGTAAAATGAACTAAACTGATGCATTAAAATTGCACAATGTGTAATAAAAACAAACATGCAATTTTTCATTCTTTGACAAGTTATGCCTAAAGGAATTTAAAACACATTTGACATACAGTACTTTTAATAAAAAAAATCATCAACTTTGGCATGGAAATGTATTATACCGTACACTTCCTTGTCAAACATTTCCTTTCAAAGTATGCCACATCATGGTTTTTTTTTTCTTCTACATACTGTACAGTATTGTGGAAAGGTCTTGAGGCATTTTTACTTTACTACAAATTTTACTTCCAAAGAGACAGACTTTCTTGTGCCTCAAATGTAGGCTTGATTTAGACTTTTGAATATTTTGGCTCTCATTTTCAGTCCAGACAGAGAAACCTGACAGTTTCACAGATATGTTTTTTTTTTTTTTTTTTGCCACACAGCAACCTATGAATCATTCAAGCATAAAAAGCTCTTTTTCAAAAAAAAAAAAAATGATAAACATAGTATAAATATCAGTTACATCTTTCCACAATATACTGTATAACCTACTAAAATAAATATAATCCTCATTGTCAAAAAACAAATGCTTCACCGCTAGAGAATGGCCACAAAAGACAGAAAAAAACAGCTTTTTACATAAACTGTAATTTTATGAGTAAGAAAATGGTTTTCTGAAATTTACAAGGTCATTTTGATATCAAGTAGCTCTTTTAATTGTTTACTAATGTCACAGAAATGGAGGTGTTTAAAAAGGGTTATTTGTCCAAAAGCATAGGAACAAACAGATGCTCTGTAATAAAAAAGGGATGCTTATTACTTTGGCAGAGTGAATCATTTGTACTTTTATGAGAGAATCTCTCATAACTGTTCTGTCCTGTTCAGTACTGCCTGACACTCACATATAAAAGTGGGGCAAAAAAAGTGAATTTGAAAATGCAGATTGGTTATATTAACACATTGTGTCATGTCATACAGTTCTAGAGATATTCAAAAACCCACTGTCATATTTGGCTTCTGTGCATGGACTTTGCTAGAAGCAATTAAAAAGAGAGGTGCAGCATGTTACTGATAAACGGCAGCCAAGTATGTCTGTATGGCAGACATGCTTATTATTCTCACACTGGCTCGGATTCTCACATATCAGCACTCAGGAGAGATAGAAGCTGGTAGCCTGCATGTGAGCATACAGGGTATGTGTGTATCACTGTTTGAATGCATAATGATAAAGAAGAAGAAGAGTTTAATGCATCAAGTAACAGCCTGTTCTTTAATTGGGTGGTAATTATACAGTAATAGTCATAAACTTAGATATAAATCTGCCTATTTTATGTGTGAATTTTTGAAAGCATTGTGGATTTACTGTGTCACCCCAGATATAATGCTTTAAGTCTATAAATAAGGCAGGTGGGTTTATGGTGGTAGAAAAACAGTGCCCCCCACTGGAGTCTTCAACATCTCTTCGGCAGCTATAGACTGAACCGCTGAGATTTAAAATTAAATCCACAAGAAAGAGCCGACATAACAACCAAGCAGTGAGGAATCAAATGCAGAAAGAGCTTGCTTATTTAAGGATGTTTGGGTCGAGGCTATGTCCATACAGTTGAGTCACCTATCTGTTTCTTCAATATTTGGGTTATCCCACACAACCAATGAATAAATAAATACATTCGCAATCGCAACAGTGTTTGACTGATGGTACTTAGCTAGTAACCTAGTGACCCATTGTAAGGATCTATCTAATGATGGAAACTTCAAAGCTTTTTTGTAATTCTCTCTGGATAGGAGCATCTGCCAAATGCCAAAATGTGTAAATGTTTACAGAATATCTAATTTGTGCGTAATGTTGGCACATGATGAGATTACTTAATTGCCTTCATGAGACAGGACGACACCATAGGCATGGGAAACCCCACAGAGGCAGTAAGCTGAACAACCTGGAACTGTGAGATGTGAGACTGCCCACCACACCAACATCCTACCCAAGCATGTGGGTATTGTAGGTAATAAAATTACCCTTCAGTTTTGTAATGGGTCAGTTTTGTAATGGTGCATACTGAGTTGGCAGTGTGACTAAAGTATATATCAAGTATGATATCCCATGACATATTATCTTATAGGTTCAAGTTACACAATGTATATATTTAATTTGTGAGTACTCATGGGCTATACCCTTATAAAAATACATAACTATAACATTACAATGATGTTTTATATATATATATATATATATATATCATGTCATTACCCAGGATGAATTGAAATTGTGGTAAGCATCTCAGAAATGGGACTTGAGTTCAGAGTTGGGGCGCAATGTACAGGTAAGGGGTATGGCTTATATCAAGATAATACCATGTTATTATATGAACTGACAGCAGACTTGTACACTACACACAATATTTCCGTCTCCATTTTAAAGTTAGCCTCTGACAAGCCAACGTTCTGAGCTTGATGAAATGCCTGTGATATTTTATACAATGAATTGGGGTCATGCAGGTTGCAGCGGGCATTAGAAGTAATTTGGAGTCTCTTACCTTTATCTCTAGTTTTATTATGCGGGGGAAAGGCTAAGTAATTCATTCACAAAATTCACATTTTATCGTCGGACATGTACCTTTTCTTTTTGTAAATGTTTAGTTTTAGCCCATTTCCTGGTAAATTCAGTAACCTTTGAGAAAGAAATGTGTAGACTTGGTTAAAACCTGGCCATAAGCTTATTTTATGTGGTTGATTTATTTCAACTACAATAGTTCCGTTCTTGTAGAGACATGTGGGCTTAATTCATCATCAGTGATTGTTCGAAAGGAAGAAAAAACAAGCAGAGCACTTAGTTCCTACTACTATTGATGATGATAATAATAAAAAACTACTACTACTAATAATAATAATAATAATACAATTTAACAAATCTTTTTTAAATGAGTAGAGTATAACATTTGACACTATATACTGTACACGGTGGGCCAAAAGTAGGGTTACAGTTAACAATTAAACATTTTTTCCTTTATTAGAAATTTAGACTTTTATTTACATATATTATAACTATATATTCGACATTTTACATTGCACATTTAATCTCTAAAGTGCTCAAAGAGTCCACCTTCTTGATAATAATAATTTTAATATCTAGAACGTGATTGTGAAGGTGAAGCAGATAATGAAGTAACTGTAACCCTACTTTTGGCCCAACCTGTGTAGTATTTTCTCTCTCTCTATATGTATAAATTGTATACAGGTATTAATAGTAGTACATGTGCTGACTGAGATGTGGCTACTTTCTGCCGTTCGAGAACGGAGCGGGTCACGTGACCAGAACCCGCGCTCTGATTGGTCATATAGACTCAGTACGGAAGTAACTGCAGGAAGTTTTTTCCCGTGAATTTCACCTGGTAATTTCTGTTGTGTGTGTGTGTGTGTGTGTGTGTGTGTGTGTGTGTGTGTGTGAAGGAGCATGAGGGCGTCGTTAGTGGTGCAAAGGTTAGCTGCCCTGAGTGGGGCTCTCGCGGTCGGTGCCTGCGCTCATGGGGCTCATGGTGAGCTCATTTTATTTATCAATTTTCTTTTTTTTCCCCCTCCTCGTAACCTTGATTACTTAACTAACTTCAGTTAACGCTTTGAGTAAATTAATAATAATAAGAGCATTTACAATTTAACCATTTCTACTGATTCAACTGTGACTATGACTTTGATTTTTGTTCTAGTGTTCAAAGAGAGGAGCAAGGATGACTACCAGAGAGAGGTGTGTATCCTTACAGGTATTAAGCAAACCACTATTATAAGCAATCCAGGAAAAATAAATATTGTTGTGCATTATTATACAACAGTTCCACAAGTGGTGATATTAGACTGTAACAGCACTGGGACATTTATGAGTATGTATCACTCCGTGTGCCAGGTGATCTACAATTGTTAATTACACTAACTGTCTGTCACAGCATGGTTGTTCGTGGGTCTGTACGGTCCGCCGTACTAATCGGAGTGCAGCTACCTGTCGAAAACCCACATTCAAAACCAGAAAGAAGCACTTTCAGCTAGAAAACACATCTGCTTACAATGTGCCATATGCCAACACTTTGACTCCTTCATAATTGCTTCTAAGTTATTCTTCATTGCATCTGAACTATCAATGTTTGTTTATTTACAGCTTCAAAGCAAACTAGCTCCTAACACAAAGCTGAAAGCAGACCTAGTGTACTTTCACCCATGCTGAAACTGACGGTGTAATTAATTAATATCAGAACACCTGGAATGGGAAATGATACATATAGTTAAATGTCCCAGTGCTGTTACTGTCTATTATCACCACTTTCTCTCATCCGATCAGATCACTCAATCAGAACTAATTGTGGTATAAAGACGGATAACCATAACCAGGGATAACCAGTGATTACCATAGCTTATTAACACACTATTATTTCTATTCTCATCATGTATTGTTTTTTACTCAACTAATTAATCAAACCCTATCCTCAGCTCTACCGCACGGCTACTACCTATCATTTCTACCACAGTTTGGCTTTTTTAGGAGCCTCTCAATGCAGGAAACCTGCACTGGTAAGCACATATGCATCACATAAAAAACAAACAAACAAACATGTGATCCAGCAGTAAATCTTTATAAAGAACGGATACTGACTTATATTTATGCTACTTTTGCATGTATAATGTTGCCTCTGTGTTTCCAGGCCGGAGCAATTCTCCTGACAGGCATGGGCTGCTTCTGTGGTCCTCTCTACCACCAGGCTTTAACGGGTGATCCCTCCTTCAGCAAGCTGGCACCTATCGGGGGTTTGCTTTTCATCGTCGGCTGGCTTGCCATGGCTGTCTGAGCATTGACCTTCGATTTCTTTTTAACACAGCCTCCTGATTGTTGACAATTGCTTTCTGACAGGGAGTGTTGGTGATATGGAGGGGAGGGTGGAGTTGTTCAGTCACATATTGAAGATCATGATAAAGCTTGTGGATCACATTTGTACTTTTACAAAAAAAAAATCATACAGGGAAAAAGATAAATTGAATTATGAGCAAATGGTGAGTAGTAGATGGCTACATTCATATTACGTAGTGGCCCAAATCAAATTTATTTATTTATTTTTGGCCTGAGATGTAGGCTTTTATTCAGAGCTACAAATCTAATCTTGTCAATCCAATTTGAGCCACTTTCATTTGTATTCATCTGTAGCTGTTACATATCCAGGACATGGCCACACAACTAGAATTCCTGTTTTTTTATTAATTCATATTATTTTACCAAATTGGGAAATGTGCCAACAGTGCTTCTCTGTGTTTGATGACTACAAATAATAATGGCAAAAGAAAGCAAAACCTCTATGCCTTTTGACTTCATGCTCTAATCATGGTGCGTTCACACCGAATGCGGTGAGAGCGTCAAAGTGGCCAGAAGTCATTCATTTTCAGTGTGAGCCAGCGTCGAGGAGCGGAAAAGAGCGACGAGAGCGGCGAAGGGAGTTGAAATCAGCTCAACTTTAGGGTAATGAGCTATGACGTGGTTGAGTGGCAACCCATTAAAAGGGAGGTCCTCCGCTTGAGAGGATTCCGCGGATTGCAGTCCTGTAACTTTTGTTCCGGCTACATTAGTTCCTAAGCAAAATGGAGGAGACATTGATTATTGCGGTAGCGGGTGTTTAATTAAAATAACATTAATAATTTATAAAGACAGTCTAGTGTCTAGTAAGTGATTCTAATATTATAATAATAAGAAATATAAAATATATATATATATATATATATATATATATATATATATTAAATGAACAGAAGCCACCCCATACAAATGCCTTATAATTTGTTTATTTCTACAATACAGTTCTTTCTATCAATCAGTTTCTTGTTTTCTTCCACATTTTGGTCAGTCTCCACAAGATCAACAAGCTTGATGGCTTTGCGGCTCCTTTAAATACAAGAAACGCATTTGGTCTACGTCAGAGCTGCGACAGGCTCTCGCCGCGTTCGGTGTGAACACAGGGTCATGGACAGAAAATGAAATTCCAGTCAAAAAGCAACATGCATATTTTTCATGATTCTTCAAGACTTGTTCTTACATGTTCCTTTCCCTGTAAAGACTTTTTGTTTATTTGTTTGTTACATTATAAATTTCATTCATGCAATATGATCTTGGTTTCAGAAATGTTCTGTTTACCAATGTAAACCTTCATAAATCATATCTGAACAATAATGCTTGTAATGTGAACATACTGTTTGATATTGTGATTTACCCTTTCCATCTTTGTTTCTCAGGTTGGAAAATTATTTTGTGTATATATATATATATATAGACAGTATAAAAAATTATGAAATTTCCTTCAGGATTAATAAAATATCTATCTATCTAAACACACTAAGGTCCGGTTTAAAAAAATGTAATAGAAAGAAAAAAGCAAACAAAATAGTACTACTACTGGTAATAATAATAATAGCATACATTATTTTATACATCTTTTTCAAAATTACAATTAAGGATTATAACATTTGACATTTTGCATCTGTATACATTTATATATTTGTCAGTAATAATTCTGAAAATTAGAAATAAAATATTAATATTTAAGTTCTCATTCACAGCAGGCGAGCTCAAATAAAACGTTATAAATCCAATGGAAGTCAGTGTACATGTGCTGGCTAAGATAGAGCCTGCTTTCTGGCGTTTATGAACGGGGCGGGTCACGTGATCCGACCCCGCACCCTGATTGGTCGATTTGACTCAATACGGAAGTATCTCCAGGAAATTGCTCTTCTGAATGTCACCTGTTTCTTCTGTTGTGTGTGTGTGTGTGCGTGTACAGGAGTATGAGCGCGTCGTTAGCGGTGCAGAGGTTAGCTGCCCTGAGCGGGGCTCTGGCGGTCGGTGCTGGAGCTTATGGGGCTCATGGTGAGCTCGTTACCATTGTTTTGTTTTGTGTATGTTTTCCCCCTTCTCGTATTAAGTCACTGAGTTGGCTGGGTTACTTATATAACTTACTTGAGTTAACAAGTTATCCGACATTGTAAACTAGTAATACGAGAAGGAGCATTTACTGTGGGATAATATCTACTGACTTAACTGTGACTGTACAGAATCATTTGTACATTCATCGTCTCATTTTTATCCTAGGTTTCAGACGGAGTAACAGGGATGACTACCAGAAAGAGGTGTGTGTGTGCGCGCGTGTGCGTGCTTATTAAGCAAAACACTATCATAAGCAATCCAGTATAATAAATATTGCCATGCATTCTTATACCACAGTGCAGTAGATTTCTCAAATCTCAAGTTGTTGTATACATTTCTATAACAGCAGCTTCTGGCTGTACATGCTATGTACGTTATTAAATATATCACCGCTAAAGGTACAAGGGGGTATCAAAAAGTTTGGAGACTAGTTTTGTTACAGATTACAATTATTTAATTATTGTAGTTATTACTGGTGACAAAATTTGGGTATGACGCAAGAGTCTTTACAGTGGAAGAGCAGGTTTTAAATTGTCTGAGGGAGGATGTACAGTGAAAAAAAAGAGCTTTTAAACAGAGCTAATCTAGAATCTTTTTGATATCCACTTGTAACCATTCAGTGACTAATCATCATCGATGATTTAATGGAATAAATCACTTTGCGAAGTGCTCTTATGGTAAAAAAAAAAAAAACATTTGTGGTGGTAGTATACCATGGATTGTTAACACACTTTGGATTGTTTTCCTATTGCTCATTTAATTTTCATGTTTTATTTCTGACCGGACTGATAAATCTAACAAACCCTATCCTCAGCTCTACAGCACGGCCAATACCTATCATTTCTACCACAGTTTGGCTCTTTTAGGAGCCTCTCGATGCAGGAAGCCTGCTCTGGTAGGCATATATGCATCACATAAAAACACAGGAAAAATTTACACCAAATAAAATGTTAAATGAATAACATATGATCCAGGAATAAATCTTTATAAAGATATATAAGATATGCATATATAATGTTGCCTTTGTGTTTCCAGGCCGGAGCAATTCTAATGACAGGCATGGGCTGCTTCTGTGGTCCTCTCTACCACCAGGCTTTAACGGGTGATCCCTCGCTCAGCAAGCTGGCACCTATCGGGGGAGTGCTTTTCATCGTCGGTTGGCTTGCCATGGCTGTCTGAGCATTGACCTTCCATTTCTTTTCAACACAGCCTCCTGATTGTTGACAATTGCTTTCTGACAAGAAGTGTAAAATTCAATTGTTAAGAGCTGGAGATATGGAGGGGTAGTTGTTCAGTAACGTCTTGGAGATCATGATAAAGCTTTTGGATCACTTTTTACTTTTACAGAAAAAACAACTATTGAAGTATGACAGAATAATTAGTAGTAGTTGGCAACTTTCGTATTACTTAGTGGCCCAAATCATTATTTATTTTTAATTTTTTGGTTTCATTTTGGCCTGAGACACATATCTTTTTCAGAGCAGCAAATCTAATCTTGTCAATCCAGTTTAAGACACTTTTGTTTCAGAAATTCAGAAGATTTGTGCTTAATTGTTTGTTTCTCTGTGATGGATTATCTTGCAAGTCTTTTTGTTTTTCTGTATTCATGATACATTTTGCTCATGCATCATGATCTTGATTTCAGAAATGCTTCATTCACAAATGTAAACCACATTGAACGATAATGCCTGTAATTTGAGCATAGTTAAATTAAATTGCGGTTTACTCTTTGCACCTTTTGTTTCTTGGGTTGTAAAATAAATCTGTTGGAGAAAGTGATTGCCAGGTTGACCTTCTGATATTGTAGAGGAGAAGGCTTGGTGAATAAGCTTCACAGGTCAGCACTGAGATGTCTCAATAACCCTTCGGGGATTGGTCTTGTGCGGAAAATGGAACAAAGCTGTCCATTACTGTCAGCGCTCATTTTAAAGCACCCGGAGTTCCAATATCTCTGTATTCAAATGAAGAAAGAAATCTATAGATGGCACTAAATCCTGGATCCCTGACTTTATGCCGAGCACTGGATTTGGGGACCTTTTAGAAAATTGGTTAATAAATCTCCAGCTCGGTTTGCTAGACCTGGCGTGTACGCGGTGGGAGCAGTTGGTTGAGGATTCACATAGATGCTGCATGCCCCAATAAACCCTGATAGTTTCTCATAAAACCCTCATTAATTGGGACTGTTAGTGCCACTGCACAAATCGGGGTCAAGCAATCAAAGCTACTTTGCATTGCATTGTGCCAGTGAAAGAGCACACATTTCCCAGTACAAATAGGGCATCTATTTTGAAAATACGGGTCTCGGCTGATCTAACTTAATATTATAATGATTTTAAATGTCACTGTCACATTTAATTGGGCCTTATTTAGAGTTGAGGTCTCTGTGTTATGGGGAGGGTTATTGGACTTGTACAAGGAGGTTGTTTTGATAAGGTTTTTGTTGTTGTTGTTCTTCCTTTGCATTTCTTGCTTCTGCCCTGACATTTTGGTAGTGAAGGAATTATACCACCCACTCATTACCGGAGTCAGATCAGCATCTCCTTGTTAAAATCCATAAGGGCATAGCACGCCTCTGCTCTGGGAGACCTGCTGTGCTCTTATGGACCATGAAGTGTGTTTTCTCTCTCATCTATCAACTGCTTGGGAAGGTCCGCATTTCAGAAATCTCTGTCTTGCATGCCTGGCACATCGACACAGTCTTGGGGTTGCTTTGTTATGTGGTTCTCGTGTTATGTCTACTTTCTGGAGCTAAGAGCTGTGCCAGAGTAGTTTGGGTAATTAGTGTGGTGGCTGACGTGCTTGTAGCTGAACCACTGCTGAAAATAGCTAAAGATTTCTCTAATTGAATTTCACCTGTGCCTCTTTTATCTGCCTCTCTTTTTCTCTCTCACACACATATACAGTAGAAAGGAATAGTCTGTATCGCCATCTGTACTGCATGCACGATTACCACAAACAAGAATTTCAGCATATTCGCCTTTATTGAGATAAGGATAGAAAACATATTTCTTCACAACGCAATTAAATTTTAATGAAAGCCTAAGGGGCAGTTAGACTTGGATATTTATGCAAAACATTTTTAGCAGACCACTTTCAAGGTTCATTCATTCAGTCATTCAACTTATAACCTGACCTTGGACTAAAAGGCATGATGAATCCAGAGTCGATCCTGGGAACACTTTGTGGAGGGACTGCCAGTGTGTTGCAGGGCACCATGCACACACACATTCACAATCTTTCTCCTATGCTCAATATAGTGTATCTGTTTACTTGAATGTTTAGTGACAGTGTTAGGAAGTCAGAAGAACATGCAGTAAAGCCTTGAAAAAATGAGTAAAAACTCTACAGACCTGGGAGCCTGAAGACATGATGCAGACCCATTGCTCATCCATGTAACCTTAATGTCTATTGAGTCAATCTCATCTGCAAATTGAGCTCTAAATCTGTGTAAAGATAAGCAGGCCTGATAAAGGTTGGATGCAACAGAACATTTGGATGTGGCTGTTTAATTTGATGCTCTAGTTTGTGTTGCATCATCATATTTTAACTGTTTATTTAAACAACAATCACCCTTATATGCCAAAGATGTCCAAAAATATTTGTGGGGTACAGTATATAGATGTGATATCTAAAGATGCATATTCTATCAAGGCTCTTCTTTTGCACAAACAGACAGCTTGTAATTCTCTCGCTTCACTGAGCTTAGAGCTCCAATGATTTTGCAGTACCTGTCCAAGTAGAGTTGATGTACTGTAGCTCTGAATAGTCACACACACCCACACACAAATGAACGCTTTGTCCTATAGAAAAACTAAAAAACACCAAATTTTCAAAAAATACCTTGGTCAAGGATCCAACGGTGGCGACTCGACGAGGCTCGAACTCTGGACCACCTGGCCCCCGAAAGTAATACAGAATTATATTTTGAAATATAGATAATAAACACTTCTGAAGATCATATATAATATATGATCTTCAGAAGTGTTATAATCATTGCAAGGTAAGCTTTAATTCTCTTTTGGATTTATGAAAGGTTGTACAATTCTAAAACTGATTCTTCTTCATACCCACTAATGCTAATACCCAAATATACCTTAATACCCTAATGCCCTCAGAGAGAAACACCATAATGTGTTGAGACCTGACTTCAAATCTCCATGATACTCACCTTATCCTTTAGTTCAGTTACAGATACTATGTCTCTTACACAGTGATGCAGCCTGTGATCAGAATCAATACGATTTCTGAACATGTCCCTGCAGCATTCCATCTGCCTTTATCTTCCTCATTCTGCTTGTTCTAAAGGTGACTAAATCCTCTAGTGGGCTTTTATGGTTCGCAGTAAACCTTGCTCAAAGTAAATGGCACATGAGCCTGAGATTTAGAGTTTCTAGCTCATCAAATCCGTTATTAGCTCCCACTACGTGGTCTCTTGAAATAGTGGCTGTGGCCTGCGAGGCACATTTCACAGACTGTATAAAAGATTCAGTGATGTGTATAAGGTTCAAAAAAAAAAAAAAGCTTATTTGAGCTTGTGTACCTTGTGCACATGTTCTGAAAAAACACTGGGGGATAAAATACACACAAAAACTGCCAAGTTAACCTGTTACTTAGCTTTCAGAAGACTAGAAGTGACACATGAAGTGAAAGCTTGCTTCTCTTAAAAGCTGAATGAAAACTATTTGTTTGGGGACAAATTTGAAGGAACATGCCATATACAAACACAAGTCAAAGTGCTTTACGTAGCTGAAAGCAAAATTAAGTAAGATGAGGAGGAAAGGCGTGAATATGAATTCTTGAATATGAGTCTTAAAAATGCACTATGTAGACAGAATGTGATTAAGTATCAAAAGCATGGGGGAAAATCAAATGTTTTAGGTCTAGACAGCTAAAATTTGGTGTATATTTGAGGTCGTCTAGGAGGTGGATGAAGCAGGAAAAAAAAGTCATACTTTTTTTTTTAAATATACTTTTTGATTCAGAGAAAAGGAAATACTGTATACACACGGGCATTGGAACTATTTGTGACCCTGTTTGTGAAAACCCAGTAAAATAATTGTGTGTGCGAATCACTGTTTTCAACAGAAAATCATATAAATCACAAAAAATATATATTTTAGCTGGGTTTTCACAGACAGGGTCACATTTTTTGAGACAGGGTGATGAATTTGTACTAAGACTGGCTGCTAGCAAAAAACAACTCAGAACATAGCATACACTCTAAATGCACAACATTTTGGTCTGGTCGAATGATTTATTAATTTATGACTAGACAAGTCAGGTGCCTTCCATGAGTGGGGATATTCTGAATTATAGGATGTCAGCATTCAATTCATTCAATGTGAGTTAGCTGGACTACGTGTAGCGGTTTTGAAGCATTACATTTGACAGTTGTCGAGTTTGAAGCAACAAAATTGGTATACATAAACATAAAAACACAGTCTGGTGTCTTCAAACACATTTTGTCTATAGTGTTGCATAAAATCAATATTACACAATATTCTTAAATCACAAAAAGTTTTATGGGAAAAAAAAGTTTTCTGTGAACACTCACTCACTCATCATCTATACCGCTTAATCCTGTATTCAGGGTCACGGGGGCCTGGAGCCTATCCCAGGAGACTTGGGGCACATGGCAGGGTACAGCCTGGACAGGGTGCCAATCCATCGCAGGGCTTTTCTGTGAACAGTGAAGTCATTTTTTGATAAGTGCTTGTCAGTATGTTTATAAAAAGACTTGGATTTTTTTTTATATCTAATAAATATAATATTTTATGAACTAGAAGTACTACATGTACTACAATGTTTTGTTCTGTCTTTACATCTACTGCAAAAAAAAAAAAACTCCTTTAGCCATTCTGTTATATTAAAAGTTGTGAGAATGCTCTGACGAAGGCATTACGCTGCAGCTTTGAGAAACTCTCTACGGCCCTCCCACCACTGAACCAATTACCAGCCCTGTAAGTCTCTCACATGCCACTTCAAAAGGGTGGCATTTCAAGGTAGCACTGCAATGAATAGGGTTAGGAGGAGATGGGATGCTGCACCCAGAAGCACTTCTGAAGAATTTTTTTTTTCATGTTTCACTTCATGCTAAAAACCAAGGAAAAAACGAAGAAAAGAAGCATTTAAAAGCTCTGTGGGTTTGTCTGAAAAGTGCCTCTGGTGGTATTTGTTCTTTTAAAAAAAGTTGAAATGGTATTCAGACTAATTTACACTGCTGATTGTGAGTCACACATCAATGAGGTGTAAAACATTTAGTGCCAAAAATAACATGCGTTACAATTTATATACTGTACAAGCTCTGCGATTTATTTTAAAAGCATTTTTTTAAGTGCAATGCAAAGTTACTTTAGATTTGATGAACGTTAAAATAGATGGAGAAAAATAATCGTGGCCTGTGCAAAAGTTTGGACACAACACTAAGTTAGTATTTAATAACGCCCTTTGGCAGACATCTCATCTTGGAATGCATTTTCTGACCCTCTTTTTACTGTATAACACTAATAGTTCTAAGTAGAGCAGTGCAAGCAAGAACAAAATACAGGATATGTATAATTGAATACTAAATGGTACATGTAATAGTTAAATATCAAATTTTAAATTGCAATCACAATATGTTTCTAAATAATCTCTAATAATCTGCAGCCCTATCCCCAGCATGTTTAAAACCTTGCTACACATCCCAAGCGCACAATAAGATCCATACCATATGCATAACAGTATGTCATGTTAAATGTCAAATGTTGTCCTTATTTTTCTTCTTACATTTCATTTGTGTTATGTTCAAGGTCGCAGGAAGCTTGGAGCTTATAGCAGGAGACTTTGGGCATGAGGAAGGGCACACCATGGACAGGGCATACATGCACACACACTACGGGCAATTTGGGAATGCCAGCTAGCCTAATCTGTATGTCTTTTGTCTGTGGGAGGAAACCGGAGTACTCGGTACCAGAACGTTCACTTTTGATGACTCTACTATACAGATGTTTGTGCAAACAATACCGAACAATAGAACAATGCTCCACCAGGACTTAAAACCTAAACCTCCCTGCATGTCCTGAGTCTCATAACGAAGTGTTGCCTTACCTAATCTGAAAAAAATTCTTGGCCTTCCAGATCTTGTCTTGATCTCATAGTTCCCCTTAACTGCCATTTCTAAATTACATTTTAGACAGTGGAAAGTGTATGCTGGAGGCATTTTGATATCATTTTATACCTTGTCTCTGCTTTGCTGGCAATTACATTGATTTTCATATCCTCAGTCAGCCATTTAGGGGAGCTCATCATTGCTGATTGTTAGCATAAGGTTTGAAGAGTCATATAATTTATGCCGTGATATTATTATCATGATGGAAATTCTAATCTTAATGAGTTTTAATGAGGCCTAGCAAGTTTAGTACTGAAACTTTAAAACTTGGAGGGGGTCCAAACTTACACAAGTCACAATTTCTTTTTTTTTTTTTCCATGTTCAGTTTAACCTAGGTGCCATATGATACAGTAAGTAACTGTGCAGAGCTTGTGGTTACTTCTTTCCACTTTCTTTCCACTTTCACTTTCAAGAGCTAACAAAATATGCATTTTGGCCAGGTGTGCACAAATGTTCATTTACAACAGTATGTTATCTTATACTTTTATTTCATTCATTTGCAACTCCAAAACGGCAGCTCTTGTGAGATGCTCCTGGTCTGCAGTTGTCAGGACACATCAAAAGTAATCCAAGGAATGAAAAACATTGGGACAAAAAAACAAAAACAAAAAAAACTGGCAACAAGGTCATGGGTGGCTCACTGATGCCCATGAGGAGTGAAGCCTGTGTAGGATCCAATAGAATCCAACAGATGGGCTATCGTCGCTCACTCATCGTCTGTACTGCTTTATTCTGTATACAGGGTCGTGGGGGCCTGAAGCCTATCCCAGGAGACTCAAGGCATAAGGACAGAGTGCCATTCTACTGCATTCACAGGCTTATTCACACAGTATGGGCAATTTAGGAATGCCAGTTAGCCTAATCTGCATGTTTTTTTAACGTGTAAACTCCATGGACACAGACCCTGATGTGGGAATCACGCACAGACCCTGGAGGTGCCAGGTTACAGTGTTAACCACTATGCCACCATGTAGATCAAATTGAGGAAAAGGTTAATGCTGGTTGTGATAGAAAGATACACAGTGCACACTGTTATGGGGCAAAAAAAAAGGGGCGAGGGGGGGGGGGGTACTTAATACTAGGCAGGTGGTCATAATGTTATGGCTGATTTGTTTTGATATTCGGTCACGCGGCTTGATCCCGCAGTAACACTACAAATCCCGGGATGCTCTGGGGCGGCGGTGATTTCCGGGTTTGGTGTTGCCGTGGGAAGGCGTGTGCCGCGGAGACTAGTTGGAAATGACGGGAGCTGAAACCGGATTCCTAATCACATATCGAAAAAAAAACAGCGGGGTATAAGGCACAGAGCTCGGACACTGCGATTTAGGGTGTGTGTTTAAGTACGCTTGGCATGGACTATTTGAAAGTGTGTATCCTTCTAGATTCATGCACTTTGTCCCACCTGCGCTTAGCGTGCCTGCTAATCCTTAAAGCTGTGGAATCTGATATTTTTCTTTTCCTTGACGCTCGGACTTTTAGCTACTAATGAACTAAATGTGCAGCTACTCTTCTGCCGTGGTCTCTGCTTTCTTTACATATCCCGGGTTTGTGTGGACCTTTCAGAGGAGTTAGAATTCACAGATGCAGATAGCTGCGTTAGCCGCCTGAAGTGGTTAACATTTGTGTAGTATTTTTGCAAGTTAGCTGGGCATTAGCTGGCTAATTAGTTAGCCATAGCGCTACCTAGCCCTCTCGCTGGGTAGTTATGTGATTTTGTTTTGGGGTACAAAAAGTGAAGGAAAAACACCAGGACAGATTACACCAGTAACGTGTACAGGGAGTTGGTGTTGACGCTGTAGCTTGTGCGTTAATGACCGTTAAACACCGGCTAATGGAGATTCCGGCCCAAATCGTATACTACCGTACTCGTTAGTACGTACATGCAGTACACTCAGTGGCAGGTTGCCATAGATACCGTACTATTCTCACATACCGTGTAGTAAGCTAGTATGCAGTTACCTGTCAGAGTAACTGCTGTGTCTCTGATGTAAACCTAAA
This sequence comes from Clarias magur, assembly GCA_013621035.1. NCBI lineage: Eukaryota > Metazoa > Chordata > Actinopteri > Siluriformes > Clariidae > Clarias > Clarias magur. The sequence goes on along the minus strand of QNUK01000045.1, from coordinate 78,467 downwards.
CACTGACTTTCAGACTTTCTTGGAAAAAGTTAAAGAGGGAAAACGACTACATTTTTAATCTGTTGTCAAATTATTAAAGATTACATATAATCTTATTTTAAAGTTGGAGTAAAATATATTGTTACAGTATCATTGTCTCCTCGCATCTACAGGGCCTGGGGACGATTCCCACCTCGAGGTCTGTGTGCATGGAGTTTGCATGTTGCTTGGTGGGTTTCCTTTGGGTACTCCTGTTTCTTTAAACAGTCCAAAGATTAGGCTAATTTGTGTTCTCATATTGCCCGTAGTGTGTGAATGTGTACAGTATGTGAATGTCCTACCACAATCGTAAAAATGGGAATAGATGCAATGATAATCACAGTTGGCCTCCGCTGTCTCTAGTTGGACTACAGAGGTTCCAAGGTGGATGATGGATGGAATAAAATATATCATGTATATAGGAGGTTTTCAATCCACATTCCTTCTATACAAATACTCTTTGATTTCCTCTTCTTTAATCACACACAGCATTGTTTTAATGTGAAACTGGAATTCTGTAATGCTAAAAGTCCCAAACTCCATATGACATATTAATTATAATAATATCTAGACCATAATCTTATGAAATCCCTAGCTTATAATTTTTTTTTAATTCAGTCGTTTGTTGTTGTAAGTATACTAAGGAGTCCAGCATCCCATATTTTAAATTTGTCTTGTCTCAGGTTGGGCTCGATGGAGGCGATCAGGAGCGCAGTGACCCCGCGAGCACCGCCGTCGATGAAGCGTGTGTCCGAGGTGGATTTCCGCTCAGGCACAGCATTGGAGCAGCTGGCTTCACACGTGCAGGAACTCGTACAGCTAGAGCAAGGCGAGTTCGGCGACCAGACGGCACTCGAGGTGCACACCGCCAAAGACTTCATCTTCAACATGCTTGGTGAGAAGAAACTGTTTTCAAAAGTCCACATAAAAAAAAAAAAACTGATTTATTTTACACCCTGTACAAGGTTTCAATCAAACCGGATGAGCTTATTCTAGGAAACTAATCAACAGGTCAGTGTTTTAATCCATTACTATCATTAGGTTTAGTTTTCACACATTAGTTTAACATCAGCCTCCCAGGTGTGTTATTCCTGTTATGTCACATTAATTTGCCAATGCTGATTTTTGTTTCATTTAACAAAGAATGACATGGCATATCTCATTTAATGTGTAACTAATAAATGCTAGAGATGTGAGAGTGCGAGAGATTTAGATATAAATCGCGATTCTTTTGTCTATTGAACCTGCACATTCACTATCAAGTTGAGTTTTGAGACTTTGGAGGCATCGGAGCCTGTAAAACGTCACAAAAAAAATAACGTCAAAAGATTTCGTCCTATGTGTTAGGAGTGAATTATTTGCCAAGTTTGTTTAAAAAAAAAAAAAAAATTTTTTGTGGAGGACAGGGATCCATGCTGCTCAGTTAAATGTTAACTCTTGAGTTAGTTTGTATACTTTAAATGCTGCCCTTGGTTGTAAAACTGTTGTAAGGAATGGGCTACATTCAATAAATCACAACTTTTTTTGATTTTTTAAGGTTACAAATTGTAGCCAAATTATTGAAAAATGTAATTCACAATTTTAATTGAATCGTAAATGCGTATCAAAACGACCACAAAAATTCACTAGTCATCAGTACACATTATACTGTGCTACAGTGTACTGATGATCTATGTCCCTGCATGTTGTCCCAGATTCAACAAGATCACTTACAGTATAAGAAGAAGAAAAAATCTTGTATTTCCATGATCGTTCCATTAACATATAGATTTTTACCAGCCTTTAGATATCTTCTGATCTTTGAATTAATAATCTTGTACTGTATGAACAGGCATAGATTATAATTGTGTTGTTTATAGTTTAAGACACCATGCTTAATCAAAAGCAGATGGATAAATCCGACCATACGTTATTTCTTGCAGTAATATCTTGTCTTTTTCAGAAACATATCATAATATACACTTTTATTCTAGGTTGTAAAATTGTAGGGTAGATGAACCAAAATGGATGAGTTCAAATCAAATTAAAAGTTATTTTTTCAATATACAGGAGTTATGTGTAGTTGCCTAGAAAATTCTTTTGAGTATTTATTATAGCTGAATTCTGGAATGTAGACAGCCAGCCAAAAGTTTGGACAATGCTGCAGGCATCCAAAATATGCAATAATCTCCTTTGAATAGTTTAGCTGAGATGTGTTTGCTACTTAGTTCATCTGGAAAGTATTCACAGCGCTTCACTTTTTCCACATTTTACTGTATATTACAGCCTTATTCTAAAAAGGATTATATTCATTAGAATGCCCCATAATGACACATTTATTCCTGTTTCGTTTTTTATTTACAAAGAATTTTTTTTATTTAAAAATCACGTTTGTAAGTTTTCACAGCCTTTGCCATGGCACTCAAAAAGAGCTCTCTCTTGCTCATCCTCTTTTCACCGATCTTCCTTGAAATGTATCTACAACTTACCCAAGGTAAATTCAGTTGATTGGACATGATTTGGAAAGGCACACACATGCCTGTATACAGTAAGGTCCAAATTAATCCATGAAGTCTAAGGAAATCTTCAAAGGATTTGTATTGAGGCACAGATCTGGGGAGGATCTTGAACAAACTTCTTTCATGTTGTCATTATGGGGTATTGTTTATAACATTCTGGGGGAAAATAATAAATTTAATCCATTTTAGAATAAGGCTGTAACATAAAATGTGGAAAAAGTGAAGCACTGTGAATACTTTTCAGATGCTCTGTAAAACCTTCGTAGCGCCTCTAATCTGAAGTGCTGTTTGTTAATTGGTGATTTTTGAAGCTCATAACTCTAAATGAACTTCTCCTCTAGCAGAGGTAAGTTTTGGTCTTCATGAGAGGCAGTTTCATCATGGTGATTGATGGGTTTTGCAAATGCACTTGACAACACTGTTCTTGCAAGAACTATTCCAGAACAGCTGAACTCCGTGTTTTAAAATAACAACTGGTTGTTGTTGTTACTTAATGTCCTAATGACATCCATGTTGTTTTATAGTTTTGAAATCTCCAGTATTCTTCCAGAATGTAGAAAACGAATCCATACTTGTCCAAACATTTGGCTGGTATTGTACTTTGATTTGTCTTTATATCCCCCCCCCCCCAAAAAAAAATCACCTGTTTTTAGTTGGATTGCAACTCATGCTGATATGAACATCGTATATGGAACTAGTGCTGCGGATAGATCACAAATCAAAATCATGATTAACTGAATATTTTTCCTCACTTATGATTAAATAACTATTATTAAATTCTTTTAGTTTTTTTTCCCCTTAAGTCTCAATTGCAATATGCTGTACTGTAAATACGCTCAACTATTAAAGCTGAGCTGTATATATATTTTTTTAAATAGGAGTTCTCCATGTTGCTTCTGTGTCTCAGACTGCATGGAACAAAGTCATGTGACCATACGCACAGTAGTATGCTTTTAAGGGAACAGTACATGAAGTCACAAAGTGGAGAAATTGCATTATTAACTTAAACCTAACCTATAAAAAAGTAATAACAGAATAAAAGAAAAACACATAAGAACTAACATGGTTCATTAGAGGTTCTGATCATCAGTTAAATTTTCGATTAATTGCTGAGCCGTATACTGGACTGTGTGGTCAGAATGTGCATATTGCCCATCCATCATATTTGTTTGTTGATTTAATCTAAAGCTCATGCTAGTATTACCATCTTAGTAAGAATATATACAGTATACTGTAGCTCATGGTATGTTAAGAACTGCTACAGTAAGTATTCCTGATGTTCTGTGCATCAATGTTGATTTAACGTCACTTATGTCAGAATTGAAAAGACTACCACAGTTGATAAATAGTAATTTCAGGTCCAGAGGTGTTTTCTTTGGCTTTTACTGGTCAGAGTTTAGTAAATACAATTTGCTTACATGAATCGAATGCACCATTGGCTGAAACCTTTTGTCTCCGTTCAATATGAAAAGACGAGCACTAATTGTTGTGTGTCATTTCATATCACAATTAATAAAAAAGCTATTGTACATTTTCAAAAAAGTACGGTTGCATTGTCTAAGAGCTGAAAAAAATTATTTAATTAGAATTAATTGTTTGTACATAAAAAAAAAAAAAAAAGGCAAAGCAGAGTAGAGCTGATATCCACACCTTGCATATGACAGCGGATAAAGCTTTAAATGTGTATCAGTTCCGATATGATGTCGATAAAAAGAAATGAAGAGAGATGAGTTGAGGCTTGTGTTTTTATGCTGTGACAGAATTTTACCTCACATAGTGGAGCAGATCAGGAAGTTAACAAGTTGAAATGCTTCAAAAACATAACGGTGACCGGTCCAAGGCCATAGATTTTTTTTGTCAACATGCCAACATTGGTGGGGTTGCCACATGCCTTGTATTTTCTTGTCTACTTTGACCAATAGGTGGCACTGCTCCCATCTGCTTCCATTTTCTGCTATAGCACCACTAGGCTAATCCTGATTTTTTTTTTTTTTTTTTTTGGCGATTTATAAAGTCATTCTGTCTTCTGCATGTCTCTCTTTTCTCATCATCCAACCACCACACACAGGGTATCCATCATCCTGCTTTCCTTTCCTTCTTGCTTTGACAATAGAATGGCGAGCGATACTTACACAGACTCTTTATAGTTCTGTTAAATCTTAAATTTCATAACTGCCCATAATCTTGTCAAACACTGGATTAGTTCACTGACGGCTTCTCTCTCTCTCTCTCTCTCTCTCTCTCTCTCTCTCTCTCTCTCTCTCTCTCTCAGCCTGTTACACTCCCGTTTTTTCTCTGTCATGTCTGTCTCTTTGTCGCCTTGAGTTTTCCTCATGCTGCATAATCCGTCTTGTGTTTTTTGTTCTTTGCCTGCTGGTGAGATGTATTTATCTCCTGCATGTTGAGTGTTTCTTTCTATTTGGCCCCCACCCCTAAGGGTGCAAATAGATTTTCAATATGTTTTTTATTTTTATCTCTCTTCTCATCTCTAGTGCTTTATTTTTCCTGCATTTATGCCCTCCTGTGTTCAGGTTGATTTGTGTCTGGAAACTTGTGTCTGTGGGTGCAAAACTCCTATTCCATTTTTTTCTCTTTATTTAGCTTGTAGTTGTTTAGTGATTTAAAAGATTGTTTTAGTATTGAACATTGCACACAGGCTTTGAGACGGTACCTGCGCTGATGGATGCAATTGCTTAATAGATCTGCATGTGTTTTCGGGTGAAAGTAGAAGATTTAAAATGCGTGCTGTATGGTTTTAATACAGGTTTTTTTTTCTTTTTTTTTTCCCCAAAGCATTGCATGATGTTTTTACCAAGATTATACTGATGATGAAATGGCGCAGAGAACATTGTTATTCTAGTCCAAATAGGGCGTGCTACGGTAACAAACTATCTCGCAGCACCTTTCCTTACGGCCATTAGCATAATCTTGCAATGTTTATTTGTGAAATAAAGGCAAACTCTCAGCTTTTCCCTCCCAGCAGGACTCATTATACTGTAGCAGTGTTACAGCATTATTAGCCAGACGATTCAAAAAACATCAAAGCAGCTGGTCTTCTGTCCTCACAGGTCATTAGGTCATTAAGCAAATGAAGGACAACCACTTATTCAGAAAGCAAACTACATCAAGGGGTTGTTTAGGGATTTGATTAATGTTTGGATGTTGAATATATTCATCCAAATGAAATTAAATTTCCGAGTAATAATGCAGAAAGTTTTGATGTAATTTCTGATGTATATCACAGTCCAAAAGCACAAAGCCTTAATCAAATATTCCTTTTACAGTGGTATCCCAAAGTAGAGACAGAAGTGAAATTCAGTGTTTTAATGACCATCTCAATTTTTTTGAAACAATGACAATGAACATAATAAATAATTTGTCGTTTCATCCAATTAAATTGTTATATAATGGGCAAGATTTAGTGCAAATTCTTCAAACCCTGCTGGATCCAGCTGGGTATAGAATCAAAAGATGTACTCTGGTGTCACTCGCTCAATCCATGCCTTCTTCAGTGCTTTCTGAAGATTATTTACAGTTTCTTGATTACTGGTGAAGAAGGCAGTAGCATTCAACAGTTTTCTGTTGGGTTTAGGTCTGAAGATTCAGGAGATGGCTCCAGGACCATTGTCGTATAGTCAGATCTTGACTAGTTTTTAAGGTTAATTAGCAAACTCTCAGCCAAATAGGCTGGAACTAAGCTGTGTTCCATTCCGAAGTGTACTCCCTACTCCCTTCTCCGTTTGCAGGGAAAGCCGGCTGTCGCTGCTGCTGTGGAAATTTCACACTACGGACATTAAAAATTGATTATTTATTGAAACAAAACTGATACCATTATAAAACATACTATTGATGTGTATAACTTTTAAATAAATTAGTGATTTAATAATAATTGATTTAATAATATATAATATATACAGTATATACACTCACCTAAAGGATTATTAGGAACACCTGTTCAATTTCTCATTAATGCAATTATCTAATTAACCAATCACATGGCAGTTGCTTCAATGCATTTAGGGGAGTGCTCCTGGTCAAGACAATCTCCTGAACTCCAAACTGAATGTCAGAATGGGAAAGAAAGGTGATTTTAAGCAATTTTGAGCGTGGCATGGTTGTTGGTGCCAGACGGGCCGGTCTGAGTATTTCACAATCTGCTCAGTTACTGGGATTTTCACGCACAACCATTTCTAGGGTTTACAAAGAATGGTGTGAAAAAGTAAAAACATCCAGTATGCGGCAGTCCTGTGGGCGAAAATGCCTTGTTGATGCTTGAGGTCGGAGGAGAATGGGCCGACTGATTCAAGCTGATAGAAGAGCAACTTTGACTGAAATAACCACTCGTTACAACCGAGGTATGCAGCAAAGCATTTGTGAAGCCACAACACGCACAACCTTGAGGCGGATGGGCTACAACACCAGAAGACCCCACGGGGTGCCACTCATCTCCACTACAAATAGGAAAAAGAGGCTACAATTTGCACGAGCTCACCAAAATTGGACAGTTGAAGACTGGAAAAATGTTGCCTGGTCTGATGAGTCTCGACTTCTGTTGAGACATTCAAATGGTAGAGTCAGAATTTAGCGTAAACAGAATGAGAACATGGATCCATCATGCCTTGTTACCACTGTGCAGGCTGATGGCTACTTCCAGCAGGATAATGCACCATGTCACAAAGCTCGAATAATTTCAAATTGGTTTCTTGAACATGACAATGAGTTCACTGTACTAAAATGGCCCCCCACAGTCACCAGATCTCAACCCAATAGGGCATCTTTGGGATGTGGTGGAACGGGAGCTTCGTGCCCTGGATGTGCATCCCACAAATCTCCATCAACTGCAAGATGCTGTCCTATCAATATGGGCCAACGTTTCTAAAGAATGCTTTCAGCACCTTGTTGAATCAATGCCACGTAGAATTAAGGCAGTTCTGAAGGCGAAAGGGGGTCAAACACCGTATTAGTATGGTGTTCCTAATAATCCTTTAGGTGAGTGTGTGTATATATATATATATATATATATATATATATATATATATATATATATATATATATATATATATAAAAAAAAAGATGTATGTGTGGATTTTTTTTTTTTTTAGAGATTACTAGCCTTTATAATACTAAGGATTTCTTGATCCAATTAAAATAGTCATTTTAATATGATGCCATCCTTGATAATATATCAATCTTTTTTTGAGCTCCAGTTATGCCTTATGGGAATTTTTTTATTCCCTTTTTTCCTTTGAAGTGAAGAACTGTTATTCACTCCTTCCCTACACCGTTTGCAGTTTCCTTTGAACTGAACATTTTCGCTTCCTGCGGTTTGGAATCGCACTTAAGATGGCTCAACACCCTGTGAAGTGTACTACGCAGGGTACTTCAGGCCGATCGGAATGCACCTCTAGTGAAAGGCTAATGAGTGAAATCACCTGTTTTTGTGCACAGGGAGAATCAGTGCCGACTTGTCCAACAGTCAATACAGGCGGTCACTTTACATCAAGGGCCCTGCACACGTTATTAAAAGTATTTCCTTCTCAACACAATAGAACATGAATACATAAACATATCGTTATGCTCGCAGCACGTAGACCCATTACACATGATACAATTCACAATGACGGTGTGGGAAAAAAATTACCAAAAACAAATCGCTGAAAACGATAATAAATACAAAACAACAGTATAAATAAAAGCATAAAAGATTTGAAACATGCACAGAAGCACCACATACTAATTTGCATAACACCATCTACTGGGAGAACTGGAGGGCCGTAATGATCATAGTATTCGTGTACAGAGATTCCACAACATCACTTCCAATTGCTCACATTTGATAAAAATTCCTATTTTAGATATGCCCTTATGATTTTATTAACGTTTCATTGCTTATTAGGCAGCTGCATGACTTGCGTGTCTTTTGTGTGTCGCGTGTGAGAGTGTTTGCTGTCATTTGGCATTGCTACGTTACCTGGTTGCTAGCTGACAGCGGTGGGAGATTTACCTGTACAGCGAGCAGCTCAGGGTGGCAACTAGTCCACCATATAAACGGACAAAAAACGTCTACAGAAATATAAATTCGATTTGGAGACGGAGAGCCCATGGCTTCACAGAGCATAATCTGTTTCTCATTATTGTTGCAATCACAGTTTTATTATGGTACAGTTTGCTCATACAGATGGTTTGTGTGTATACTGTAGGTGTGTAATATTTTAATATGACAATTCTTTTTAGAATTAAATATTAAAGTAGGTAACGAAAAACAAACATGTTTGTCTGAGGTTACTTTTAGCTTTTAATTGAAGCCAAAAAAAAAAAAGACTTTTTAAACGCATTCTTAATTGCAGGTGCTGAAATGATGTACACTATTGCACCAGTGGGCCCAGTTTTTATGATCTCACTGGGGAGGACTATAATGCATGACGTGTTTTAATACTTTTCGGAACAAAAAAAGCAAGCTTCTGGCTGCATGTCCTTGAGGCAGATAACACTGGCTTTAAACACATATTGTACTTTGCCTATCAATGGATTTTTTTTTTTTCCACTACATGCATACAGTACGAATAACATTTAAGACAGAACAGAACTTACTAAAGGGCTCAAGGGCAATTAACTGTTTAACAGCCTCTAATTACACACAGATTGTAATTTAATGTGCAAATGTTTATTATTGTCCCCTCTTTTCATAAAATCACAGCTGAGCTGAACAGCATGGAACTGCTTCTTAAATATTTGATTAGTGTTTCCATTTGAGTGCCAAATACTTGTTCTCAAATCACCTTAGGATAGTCCTGTGTGATGTTTAATACCATTGTTTCATAATTAACCATACGTTTAAATACGTTGTGTTGCAGAATAAATGAAAAAAATTTCCCCCTGAAGCACATTTTATTCTATGGATTTATGTAACAATTTGTGATGCATTTAGTCATTCTGTTGCTAAATTGCGGTCTTCTTGATGGTCCTGTGGTCCTGTTAGTGGTTGTCTTATGCATTCACAAGAAGAAATTTTCAACGCAGGTACAGTAGTGTTTAATAGGCGGAAAAATTGAGTGTTCTCAAATGCAATCATAATGCTCAGTTTTCTTTGTCAGAGCTTTGTCTCCCTGTCAATTTCATATTCATCATAAATCCAGTGGAGAAGAAGTAAAGACAGTTGCACAATTCACCTTGTTTATACGAGTCCCAGCCCAAGCAACACCGGTAGCGATCTACACTACACTTTTAATCGATTAAAATCTTAATGGTAATTACTTTTAAATGATTAATGAACAATAACATCTTTTTTTTTTTTTTACTTTTTTTTTTTGTACATTTCTCCTCTTAATAATGCAAAAGTAGCCATAACATAGAAGTGTTTTTTTCCTAACTGACATGGGTTGTTCAAATTCCGCATTTTATTTGAGTAACTCTTCCTTTATACTGTATAAAGATATTACTCAACATAGTCTCTATTACAAGCGATGCACCCATCGGTTGAACCCAACCCTCGAATGCTTTTTGAAAAATCCCCTACGACACACTTGATGGTATCCCATTGCATTACAGAATGCTTTATGAAGATGACCCCATTGATGAGCGATGTGCACAGATGGATGAAATTTAACTAAGGTGAAACCAGAATTTGAGATCAAACCACATAAAGGGGATTTTCAAAGAGGATTGAATAGTAGAGTTCAAGGATGGTACAGTTGTACTGCAGTGCAGAACACAGGAAACAGAATTGAGTGATTCTTCTGAATGAGTCTTCTAGTCTTGAGTCATTTGTTCTTTTGTCACGTGACTCCCAAAGACGCTGTGCAGTGCAATAGGTTCAAATGAACGAACGACTCGGACCAGAAGATATGAGAGGTGAGCTGCCGTTTATCATAATATGTCCTTATCTGCATTGTAATAATTCCATTACTGGAACTACAGCCAAAATCTGTTTATGTAGACGTATTGGGGGTCTGTTTATTGAAAATGTAACATTTTATTTTATTTCTGATCGAAAGAAATTAACTAAATGACTCAAAAGATGATCCGTTTATTTTGATGAACGAGATTCAAAGAACTGAGTCACTAAAATTATTCAAACTTCCATTACTTATGGTGGAGAATATGTTGAGTCATGCCTTTGTAATGATACAAAGAGGAAGCATTAGTCTACCAACATGTGCAACTTGAACAATCTATGTAAGTAAATTTATTTAAAAAAAATTAAAAGCCCACTTTTGCATTAGTAGTAGTATTAATAATAAAAACTAGTTTAGTATAGTAGTAGTTTTTTTTTTACTGCATGCTATTAAGTAGGCTGAGTGAGTTGCAGGGCTGAGTTTACACTAATCATGCATCATGTGCATTTTGGGATTGGACCATGTCAAGAAGTATCATCACCCTAAAATGCACTATTTCTGGCATACGGTTTGTGGTGAGTTATATTTTGTGTAACAATAACCTTTGCTGCTGTAAATCATAATTCATTCCTCTCATAACTCAGCCTTGACCCGGGACAGCTGAAAGATGAGCTCTTGGAAGCTTGAATGTGATTAATTCCATATCGATGCCTGCATATTTTATAAACACAATTCAAACTCTGACATGAAATGCCATCACTGATTTTGGTTCGGGACATGAAGCTTCTCTGTGGTGTGTTTATTCTGGTTTATTGAAGCACAAGTGTTAACTTATATGTAGTAAAGAGCAAAGTATATTTTCTTATCGTCTTATTTAATTAAGATGGATCAATCAGTTGAGAGAAAAATGATTGTAGGTCTCATAAGGAACACATGCATAACTACAGTATATTGCTGGACGCGATCTGCGTCTTATAACGTGATGAACTGCTGCCTAACATACTGTAGTTTGGCTCTGACAGAGTTCGATCCGACACTAAAGTTGAAATAGGAATTGTGAATAGAAAGCCACAGAAAGATCTTTGAAAAAACTGACATTTAACAAGATAACAGCAAGATAACTAGCTTTTAAAATCTCTAACTAATATTAACATTTTCTTGGAAAAAAAATGAAAGGCAACAGGGCGTGCTATTATAATAAAATAATCAGGAGTGAGATGGTGGGATGTGACCTCATGTGAAGCTGAACTGCTGTTCTGCCCTCCTCTCCACATATGAGAGTTTTATTCCTCATATGTACTGTATACCAGCGAGTTGTGAGCTCAACAACTTCATTTATTTAAAAGCAGCACACTTGGTATCTTTTTTTTTTTGTTTGAATTCATCCATAGAATGGATTAGTTTACATTTGAACAGCAATAACTAGTTTGCAATTTTATTTTATTTTTTGTGCAGTGTAAGAGCAAAGACATTTTGCCCTTTTATACTTTGCAAATATACTGAATATTCACTGTTACAAAAGTGCTCAGACTAGACATTGTCTGACTAAACCTTGAATTAGCATCTCCTTACACAAAGCTTCACCATCATCCAACACATGTGTTCAATAACACATCTGTTTGTTTGTTTTTTATTGTTCGATTTGGATTAGATTTACGTAAAATGTCTTTCATGCAAGCCTCAGCGAATCAACAGTTTTCATAGCGCTGTATTAGAATGAGAGTACAGTATTAAGATAAACCTGGGATTTGCCCTTTCTGCTGCTGTTATAGAAAATATCCCCTGTGATGCCTTCTACCCATTACTAAGTTAACACTGCTGTTGTATAAATTGTCTTAAAAATGCAGAAATGTCATTTTTCTCATTAAACTTTTTTTTATTTCTATTATTAAACAGAGAAAAGGTGATCACCCCAGTCTTTCCTCTATTAATAGTGTTTATGGTTGGTGTACTTATAAAAAGCACCAGAATATCTAGGCCTGCAGAGAATTTGTAGAAAAATAGCTTAATTAGAGGAGTTTCAGTTGTGTGTAGCAATTTCACCTTGATATAGTCTTTCATCAGTCTACCAGTAACATTACATACTGCGATCTAGCACATAATAACCATCCTGTTATCATTGCTCAGTGCAATTGCTGCACTGAGGTGCTCTTTTAAACATAGGAGTAACTATAATAATTGAATAATAATTAAAAAAAAATACTTTAAATGCCAAGATTTCTTAGATTTGCAGTCTGCACATATTCCTCACACACCTGCCTCTAACAGACTGACTAGTTTTTCTGTGTGTATAGAGCTATTACAATGAGAGCAGTTATTACTCATCTGCTGTTTATTTTAACCCAATTTGTAGATTAAACAAATCAAGCTTGAATAAAGGCCTTGTAACAGCACTGCCCTCTGCCTGTCTGCACAACCCGGTTTCCCACGACTGTTTATTTCCTTTCTATACCCATTATCGTTTTATCTTACTTGAGAATATACTTGTCTGTTTCTGCCTTTGTCTCAATGACAAGTTCTGGACACTATTTTAAATATGTGATGCATTTACTTACGCCACACGTTTGTTACATTCTGAAATACTGTTGATAAGAGCATTAAAGAATTTTCTTTAACAAGAGCTCTGATCATAGTAGCGAATGTAATTCAAGTCACAAGGTTAATATTCTTAAAGGTGGTTCTAATAGATTGTTTTTATAGTTGCGTATCATTCTCTTGTATGGAGAATACTCCAAATAAAATTACTGTTATATGATAATGTGGACAATTTCAGTAAAAAGGTTGTTTAAAATTTATTGAAGACATCTGCACTTGTGGTATGATTTCCTCCATGGAAAAGTATTTCGGACAATTGGTTTAATACTTCTTTTTTCTTAATTTTAAGGGAATTACGTTTTGTGACCGTTTTCCCTAGGGATGTACAATTATTACAAAGCCACTAGCATCTTGTGTAAATTCCCATGTTATGGGATTTGTAAAAAGCTTTTTCATCTTTAAACATCCCACAAGCCTGGTTAGTTTGTTGCATTTTCTTGTGTTTCAGCTGATTTTTCCACAGAGCGCATACAGTAGCTCCATGGTGACTAGCCAGGAGAAATTAATATAACCTTACGATAGTGCATCTGAATTATCTGCTTATTTCATGGTACAGTGAACAAGCAAAAAGAACTCAAAGTCCACACTTTAATTTTTCCCCTACTTCTTGTTTCAAAGCATGCTTGCTCTAAATTGTTTTAATCACTTTTTTCTCTTTTCCCTTTCAAGCCCCCTCCTTTCACACTTATTCACACATGGCCTGGTCCAGAATTCTTACACCCACGCTTCCATCACTGTGTGGAACAAGGATCACACGCTGATTTAGTTTTCAGATAATTGAACGAGTGAAATTATTATACAAGATATAAACTGCAGGCTGGATTTCAGTATCTCACATGCAGTATATAGCTATTGTCTTCCCTGGAGCCTTTTTGAGACTTGAGGCTGGTAAAAATTCTGAAAACCATACTGTTCAGTGAAATGTTGCCTTGGGTTGTGAAAGGATGACATTTAAAACATAAACTCACAGTTGGATTCAATTCCTGTTGATAATGTCATTGAACATTCTATACTATGCTCCATTCTAGAGTCCTGTTTTTTTTCCAGTGTGTAATAAACTGATTTTCTTACTCACTGACTGTGTTTTTTCTCAGGCCTGGTTCAGAAGGTGGACAAGAGGCTCCCAGTTGCAAACGAGTACCTGCTGTTGTCAGGTGGGGCCAGGGAGGGTGTTCTTGATCTTAACCCGGAGGAGCTGGGTGATTATGTCAGAGGTGTGGACTTTGACCTGGACTTCACCCTTCTCGTCCCCGCGCTCAAACTGCATGACCGGAACCAGCCAGTAACATTGGACATGCGCCAGTCTCCACTGTGCCACTCCTGGCTTAGCTTGCGACTTTGCGACCCAGCCATGCTATCTCGATGGGGTATCTGCTGTGAAGACGAACCTAATGTCCAGCGTCAGGAAGATGGTGAGGAGGAAGAAGGTGGGTCCATATTGGGCACGATTCCCTCCCTCCAGTCCTCACAGTCTTTGGATGGATGTTATTTCTCCCCACTGCTAGTCACAGAGTGGTTCTGGAATGTAGTGGGCTCAGCAGTGGAGGAGCTAAAGCGGCACCCACAAAGAGGAATTCCAGTTCCTGATCGTGTAGAGCGCAATGGACCATTGACCACACTGATCCTCAAAGCGGGCACCAGCCGTGTCCTGTATGATCTTTTGCCTGTCGTGTCGTTTCGAGGCTGGCCAGCTGTGGCACAAAGCTGGCTCACTACCAACCACTTTTGGGATGGAAAGATCACTGAGGAGGAGGCCATCAGTGGGTTTTATCTTCTGCCCTGCTGCTCCCCAATCGCTGGCTCTGCTTCCAGGCCAGACCGCGAATGGAGACTCGCTTTTTCTAGGAGCGAGGTCCAGTTGAAGAAATGCGTGCCTTTTCCTATGGCTGCAGCCTTCCAGGCAGCCAAAGCTGTTGTGTCCAGACTATTGGCGCGCCCCCGCACTGGTCTTAGCCTTTACCACCTGCGCACACTTCTTTTCTGGGCTTGTGACCGATTACCTGCAGCCTACTTGAGCTGTTCAGAGCAAGAGACGCCAGCCCGGCTGTTCCTGGGTCTCCTGGATGACCTGGCGCACTGTGTGCTGGGTAAAAACTGCCCTAACTATTTCCTCCCACAGTGCAACATGTTGGAGCATCTTACTGACGAGGCAGCCCTATTGGTGGCCCGGAAACTAGCACATTTGAGATCGGATCCAGCTGAACATTTGCGCGCGGCACTGGAGCAAGCCAGGCAGGCGTGCCAGCTGAAACGAGAAGCTGCTGGAACGAGTAATGGACACGGGGCATCTTCGCCAACCTCTGGCACTTCCAAAGCCACCTCCCCCCAAGATGATCGTCTAGCCCAAAGACTGCAGCAGCTGGTTACAGAAAACCCAGGAAAGTCTATTTCGGTTTTCCTCAACCCAGATGACGTGACCAGGCCGCATTTCCGCATCGACGATAAATTCTACTGAACTGGTGGAGCCCCCCAACACGAGCACCACGTGCCGCTTAAGGATAAAATAACATCCATCCTTCTTCCTTAGCCACTGAGGTAAAGCTGATCTTCAAAGTTAAGAGCACACACACACGCTCCTTCACTGTGCATTATGTTGTACTGTATTAAACCCTTCACATGCAGGCTGGGCACAATCAGTGATGTATTTTGGCCAACACTACAAGCTGCAAGCCAGCTCTGCGAAATATGATTAAGCTGCTACTAGAGAGACCATCTGTCCCAAATCAAGTCTGCTGTCAGCTACATGGCTGCGCTACCAAAAGAAACAAAAAAAAAAAAATCACCAAATGGAGGAAGGCACAAGAGCGGCTGTTTTCAGATCTTGTATAGCATTTGATGAGAGGCCTTGAAGCTGTATTGCTCAGTGCAATCTTAATCCTGCAGCCTGTACTGGATTATAGTATCTTGCACAGCTTGAAACAATAGTTAAGGGATTAAAAAACCTGCTACATACTGCTGAGGACTTTTAATTTTTACTTTTTGTTATACACTAGTATGCAGGAAGGAGGGCAAAGGATCTAAACCAAGGTACATTTCAAATCACTGGACGTTGATTTTTTTTTTTTTTTTTTTTTAAGGCAAAGGAATTTGTTTGACTGACACTGAATGAATATTATTTTCTTCTTTCCTCTACTTTATCTCCTCCTCATCTCATTCTCTTTCTCAGGAAGATTGTGTTGTAAAGATGAAGGCATTTCCAATGTGTATGGCATTGCCTCTGTGCCTCCTACTATTTTATTAGTCTCAAATAACAGACAACAATTAAAAGGCAGCCTTAGGCTTGGAAGCCATGATGGCTAGGTGATGAGAGAGAGGTTGAGATAAAGGTCTAGCAAGTCTCCAGTGCATTACTTTAAGTCAGCCTTGTCTTACACAAGACTAGTCTGAGCCCCATAGCAGCACTAAAGCTATATTTAGGAAAAGCCACGGGCCTAAGGCTTTTCAGAGTGAGTTTTCTTATTACAACAGCATCAGGACTTGGTGCATTATGGATACATTTCCTTTCTTTGTTTACTTGCATTCAGTACATTTATTTAAACGGAACCACAGAGGAAAGTTCTGCCAGTGGCACAAATAAATAAGCTCGATCTGACTACTCTGATGAAATGTCAATACTTCTGCCTGTCAAAAGATGATTTCATTAAAATCGGTGATGTGTTCTATGATTGTGTATCATGTTTGTTTGTTGGTTTAGCTTTTGACATTGATTTGCTGATTTGCTCTCAGCTCGGTGCTTGACAACACTGTAATCTTTACAATATGGAAATATGATGTACTTAATTTTATGCATTTCTTTTTTTTGTGTTTGCTTACCAGTGCACGTATGAGAAAGCTCATAAATACTGAAACCCTTGTTAAATATGTTTTGAATTACAAAACATCATTAGCTAAGCTAATTATGATAACAGTGACTGAGACAGAGTGATATTAATACGTGTGATACAGAAGATGCGTTTTTGTACGTGTGTGTGCACGTGTGCGCGGTGTCCGGTCCGATCTTGCTTCCGTTTTTGCTTTGGGATGGATGAATGAAGGGATGGATGTAGTGAGAGAGCCAGCAGCAGTCTCTATTGGCAGATTAGCCAGAAGTGATGGAGCACCTGGGAGTTCAGACAGCTGCATCTCTTTCTTTCTCCCACTCTCGTCATGTCTGACTCGTTCTCTTTTATCCATCGTTCTCCATCATAGCTCTTTCCTTTTCTTTGGTTTTGAGTTCGACACATCCCGAAATATACCCCGAAAGTAGATGTCATGCTCTTGAAGAACGTGTGCTGTAAAACAGGCTTGTTGTGATTCCGTCTTATTTTGAATAGCTGTAAATTGCTTGTAAGTGCGATAGATTTGGTAGGTTGATGTCATTCACTTGAAAGATCGGATACTACTGAATAGAATGAAAGCACATCTACTATCATACACTTGTTTAAAAAAAGAAAAATGAAGCCAAAGTACGGGTTTAGATCATGCTTGGATACTGCAGAATGTAACAGATGTAACGAGCTGTTTAAACAGGCTTGAACCATGTACACTATTTATATAATTGTTTATATCATTTCAGAGCATTAACGTATGTTTTCTTGAAGTCTGATCACTGTACCGTACAATGCCTAATCTTGTATGAACAATTGTCCTATGCAATTTTGCTGTGTGTGTGTGTCGAGAGCATATCTGTTTTAGTGAAATATGAGCCCTTGCCCTGGCTGCGGTAATTACCAAGAACATTACGTAAAGGAGGAAAGCGATTGCAGTGGCACAAATCGAACTGTTTCTGCCTCAGGGGATGACGGGATGTTCTAATAGCCACAATTTGGATGTGATAACGTTATCAAAACCAAAGCATAGAACCATGGCTACTTTCCCTACAATTTGCAGTCATTTCAAGTTGACAAAGCAAAGGCTGTAATTTGATCAAGCAGGCAGTTATTAAAGTGATTGTACAGAAGTGTGGTCGTGACGTGAACAACGATAACGAATGTATACGAATGTATATATGTTGAAAATTACTTTTTTCATCTCAATGAACCTGGAATGAAAAACAAGACTCAAATGAAATTGTGCAGTGATGCGTAAAGGAGTTTATATTGCGTATATTTCTTGTACCAAATTATTTCCTGAATTTCTTTTTTCTATTCTTATAATTTTGTGTGTATTTGCTGTAATGCACTTAAGGCATTTTGGTTGTTTTATTATTTATCTTTTTAATCATGTGCGATGCTGTTAATCGTAGCATGAAATAAAATATTACATTATTTAAAAAAAAAAAAAAAAAGTGTGTGGACAATGTTATTATCGCCTCACATCATACTTGTGTGTATCTGTAGTTTTAAAACTGGGGGCTCCACTGGAGGTTCATTATTGCAATTTAGTGAGAGTGCTGCTTTAATAATGGGTTTTTGTTTTGTGTTCTGTCTGTAAGGAAGCATAGGCAGATCCAAAATAATACTGTGCACATTTTAATGATTGTGTTTGTAAAATAAACCTTAATCTAGGGGGGTATTTTGTGAACAATTAAACAGGTCTTTAAAAAGGTTAAAATACATCTAATATAAAGTAACGGTCAAATTGTATGGTCTTTCCTGACTTATTTATTTATTTTTCTTTTTACATTGTTGAACAATTCTGAATGCATCCAAAAAACAGTTGATCTAAAGATGTCTGTTATGCTATGTAAAGCCTTAATAATGGTTCTAATGCACAAATGCACTTGACAATACTGTTCTTGCAAGAACTATATTTTAGAATAGCTGGCCCTTGTGTGTTGAAATACGGCTTGATTTGTTGTAGTTTTTAAATTAATTACAGAATTCCATATTGTTTCATAGTTTTGAAATATCCTGTATTTTTTTCTAGAATGTGGAAAAAGAAATCTAAACATTTGACTAATAGTGGACACATTTTTTTGTATTTCTTTCCTCCCTTAATAACTTGCCCGTGTTCATTTTATATAGAACAGATAGAAATGGGCATTGCATGTTGCTGCACTGCCATATCAGGCCAAGAGGGGATGCTATGGTACAGCACATCACAGACACTGCTGCGATCAGATAACCAGTCTGCTGGTAAAAGCATAAGCAAACATGTAAGGGACAGTAGCGCAGAGGACACCACATTCTCTCTCATCTCTGCTAAGAGGAATGTCCTTGTGTGATACCTATCCCATATGGAATGCGTGAGAGTATCTTTCTCATTTTCTCTGGTATCTTTCGATATCTACATCACACACACACACACACACGTACATTGTTTATAACGCTAATGTCAGTTTTGAACACTTTAACAGTTAAGTAACTAAAACTGAGAGGTTTATTGTAATGTCTGCCAATACTTATGAGAGGCAAGAAGAGGTGTTCGACATTTTGTTTTACAACTATACACACACATTCTTGCAGTCTGGCACTTGCAATTGACGCACGGATCGTTGGCTGCATTGGATCACTCGCATTACGCCTGCTTGTCATTCAACACCACTGCTACTCCAGCACTGCTGGATATTACATGACGTTGTCGTCCTTAGTTATCCTGAAGGTAATGTCCTTTTCCTCTCCCAAGCTGCTCTCAGTAAGCTCAAGCTTGAGTGGAGGCATGGGGGAGCTGGAGGCAGAATCAATCCCAGAAGAGTTGGACACATAAAGTTTGGCAAAGACAGGCAGGATATAAATTTATAGCAAATGACTGAATAAGATTATGTACTTTTTCTTCCAGAGAACAAATTAAATCTCCTACTCCATATGATTAACTTTCTAGAACTAATCACCACAAGTTGATGTTTCTACTTGCCTGCAAATCACTTAGGTTTGAAATCCTATCAGGTTCCAGTGCTAAGAGAATACTTTACAACGTTTTATTTGAAACACAAAGGGACCATGCATTTGAACTTTAAATCCCTGTCACTCTCAGCCCTGTTCCCACTACATCCTCAATAAGAATTTGGCAGGAACGCAGACCACTAAGGATGTACTATACTGTAGCTTCCCTTGACATGGAGCTGTCTTGTTCAAAAACATCTAGGGAGGATGTGCTCAAAATGCAGGAAGAACTTAATATGGATGTCGTAATGACAGCATCGACCAGTTAGTGGCATAAAGAGCACCTCTTTGGGACTTCACTGACGTGCAAGCATGACGCAGATAGGAACGAATGGATGGTGTTCTGACGGAGTAGTCATTGGGATGTCACTGCGTTGTTCCTTTGTCAGTGGAAATCTTAGAAAGACCTCTTCAGGTTTGTGCTATGACCATGTCACGTGAAGACGACGACTGCATGAAGTGCATGCAGAAGGTTATCAGCGCATCTATGTCACGTTCAGAGAATTTTTATAAAATACTTTATGCGATTCCTCACCATCACTTTTGATTTTGTTGGACTTGGTTAGCACATAATAGGAAATTTGTGACAACATGATAGATACATTTAGAACGTGACAGAGACATGGCTAGGAAGTAGTATGAATTACATACTATACAGTAAATGCCCATTTTTGCACCCTGTTCCCACTGTGTTCTTCAATATTTTTAGGATACAATGAGAACTTCATAGTCTTCATCAGAGTGTGATGGGACATTAGAATTCAGAACAGCTAGTTTTCTCTAACCTCCACCAGAACCCCTAACTGCACTGTTTAACAGGGTCATGCCTAGCTATAAGCAGTATAAGTAGCTGTTTAGAGCCCTCACACCACCACAGGGCTTGGGAAGAATGCAGGAATTAAAAATATCTATCCTTGCTACTCATATGTTTTTCCCCACTTAGATTCATTTCGTCTGGAGTGCTAGGCTAGGTAAAGTGGGTCAGAACTAGACTGAACCTCAGGCAGTTGGGGAACCAGGCCACCATGTTACCATACCTCATTATTCAGATGTTACACAAGATCTCAAGGACACAGACAAAACAAATTCTACCTGCATCGTTAAGTTTCTGGCAGCATCTAAAATACGCTCGCTTTCTGGGGACGGTGTTGTGCGCAGCAGGTGGATACAATGGCAATACAATGGCATGACAGTACATTTACATAACATAAAATTACATTACAAATACATTTGAAAGAAAACAGCTAATATAAAAAGCAAGACAGCCAAAAGGTGAAAATAATTGTAATGCAGTGCTCTAACAGAGCAATAAGGAAGGTTAGAAGAGAATTGGGGTGGATGGGTTGCTATGTCAGACTGCTCACATTCATCCACGCTTTTTTATAGCAAGTGTCGATTTCTGACAGCACATTTATTGCCACTTTTCATAAAGCTATTTAATGCACAGATAAAAGGCTTATTACTTTTAAATATTACATATTGCACAATATTTGTATTAATACTAATGATGTTGGACCTATTATGCAAATGTTTTTATTTATTTTTTTGTCATTTTTAGGCATCCAGATGTGTCCAGTGTGTGTACAAACAAAAACAAAAAATCCTTGCCCTTTGTATTTTTTTATTTTTATTTTATATTAGCTGGGCTTTAACCCAATTAGATTTTACCCTAATTTGACCTCATGTAAGAAGATTGATCTCCTCTGTTCCTCATCTCTGCTGTTCTCTGTGGTGTGGGGTGTGGGTTAGCGATATCTTATTTACGTAAACACTGAAACTGCACATTTTAAAGGAGGAGTGAAATAAAGGGAGTTTGAGATATGAAAACTATTAATTGCCCTTTTATCTTGTAAGGAATAGAATAATAAGGAAGACAACATATTGAAATAGCTAGTATCTATACAACTCTTTCTGTATGTAAATAAAATGCTTTTAGCTTTGGTGGATATACCAAGTGTGAGTATTTATTAATGTGAGATTATGTATATGAATATGATAGATACATTCCCTTTGGTAGCACTGTCGTCTTGCACCTCCAGGGTCCGGGTTCGATCCTCGGCCAGGCTCGATTCCCGTCTCTGTGTGCATGGAGTTTGCATGTTCTCCCCGTGCTTGGTGGGTTTCCTCCGGGTACTCCGGTTTCCTCCCACAGTCCAAAGACATGTAGGTTAGGCTAATTGGCATTCCCAAATTGACCATAGCGTGTGAATGAGTGAGTGTATGTGTGTGTGTCTGTGCCCTGCGATGGATTGGCACCCTGTCCAGGGTGTACCTCGCCATGTGCCCTAAGTCTCCTGGGATAGGCTCCAGGCCCCCGTTACCCTGAATACAGGATTAAGTGGTATAGGTGATGAGTGAGTGAGTGATATTCCCTTTGGTATTTTTATCTTTATGTGTGCAGGTGCTCTCTTGTGTCCTACTCATTATTTATTGCAAGTGTAACTTGGCATTCAAGACCTTAGGTGTCTTAAAACGTCTGCGATGGCCTCCAGGCAGTTCCAGGTTTTGCTGCCTGATTCTGGTGATTTTAGTGCTGAAACAACAAATATGCAGATTGGCTAAAGGATCCTGGGGGCTATCCAGAGGCCACAAACACAACTGTGCCATTGTTGCTGAATAGTCAATGAGGAGAGGCATGAGCCAGGGCATCCTGTCCCAGAGGGATGTCTGATTCTGCAAGGGAGACCTACAATCAGCTGTTTCTGACTTGGCATTGGTTATGATTTCTGTGTCTCTGCTAGAAAGATCATTGGTTGTTTGGGTAGTCCAGCTATGAATGTGCTCATGTGAAGGGATTCTACCCAAAGTTGACCTCATTCCCATCTGATGGTTAGTAGGCTACAGCTGATCATGTTTAACTGAAGTAACCAAAAATAAAAGGGGGGGGGGGGGGTTATCAATTCCAGATTGTTGATCTGTTAGGATCTCACACCATCACCATGCATTTTTTAACTGTAAGCAAGAAACACATGGTGATTATTTCTCATTAATGCAACACTGCTCCCAACAGACTCTTTGCATTTACAGAAAGTCAATGCCTTCATTCCTTTCTCCAAGGGTCCAGTCACAGGCTGATAATCCACTTTGAAAAGCCAACAAACCTAACTATTTCAGTGGGATTCTACACTCCCTGGTGACAACTGACAAGCTAACAGAATCCTTGCACTGACTCACAGTGAAGTCTCTCAACACATGTTCAATTCTGCTCAACCTTTCCTCAACCATGTTTGCTTTTATACAGTGCAGCAGTTGATTATACAATAAATGATAGTAGGATAAGTGACATTTCAGACAAAAATGGCCAAAGGTTCTGTTTATTTTTGCTCTTCTAGTTGATCCCAAAGAAACCATGCTCATGCTATAGCTGGCTATATGTGCATTCCTCTTAAAGGTACAGTACTTTGCTTCCCTTTTTCTTTTTTATCTTCATCTGACAAGCTTCAGTCCACTGACAACCACATTTAAAATTTAACAGTCACTTGCCTGAGTAAGAGAGATTAATGAAGATGTCGTTGAAGTACTACTACAGCTGCTCTCTGAAAAGCTGCCGGTGAGGAGGAAGCAGCAACTGAAATTATGGGTGAGGGAGCACAGAATTGAATCAAAGGGTTACAGAAATTGAGAACTTCAAAGAAATTTCTAAAGATTTAAGATATTTGTAATATGTGGAAATATTTCTGCTGTTGCTTTAAAACATTTTTCATGGATAATTAATATTAGCATAGCTTCATTTAGCCTTAAGCTCTGATTTGAAATCTAAGGCTAAATTAAGCTATGCTAGTCTTGGTTATCTATAATTAATGTTTTAAGGCATCACTAATCATTTCCACATATTAAACTGTATAAATAAGTGTGTTTACTGTGTGTAATTTACAGACAGACATTTCATCTACCCTATTGGGCTTAGAGCGGGAACGGTATTTTACATGTGCTCAAAGACGTATTTGTCACGTTTCTGGGTGCGAGGCATAACTGCAAGAGGCTCCAGGTGGTTCAGGGAAACTAT
Source organism: Clarias magur (assembly GCA_013621035.1). Taxonomy (NCBI): domain Eukaryota; kingdom Metazoa; phylum Chordata; class Actinopteri; order Siluriformes; family Clariidae; genus Clarias; species Clarias magur. The sequence goes on along the minus strand of QNUK01000045.1, from coordinate 54,712 downwards.
GTTTTATTGAATTATAAACATAAAAACCAGGGAAATAAACGGAAACAGGTATACTTTAAATAAAACGAAACCAAAACACGAATTAAGACACGACATACACTTTAAACTCATTGTAACAAATGCAAGACAACAACCTAGAACTTAAACACACCTTTTATAATGAACTTAATGATCAACTCGGATCAGGTGCGCGCCCACGTGACCTGACCGAGTTGAGAACTGGGAAATGAAGTAAACAAAAGAACATCAAAAGAACTACACAAACTTGTCTAGAGGGCGCTTTGGCGCCCTCTAGGGGTTATCCCTGACATAACCCCCCCTCAAAGGGCGCAACTCCGAGGCGCCACAGGAGGTCCAGGGCATCCCCCCCAGGGTCCAACGTCCGCCCCTCTCATCCAGAGGCTGGCACCTATGTCCTGTGGGCCAGGTGGCTTTATGCCCCCGTTGAAGCAGGGCAGCGGAGATGGAGGAAGCTCGCCGTCCTCGTTGACGTAGGGCGGCGAAGGTAGTGGATGCTCGCCGTCCTCCTTGACACAGGGCGGAGGAAGAGGAGGAAGCTCGCTGTCCTCAGCGGCGCATGAAGGCGACGGCGGAGGAAGAGGAAGCTCGCTGTCCTCAGCGGCGCATGAAGGCGACGGCGGAGGAAGAGGAGGAAGCTCGCTATCCTCGGCGGCGTGTGACGGCGGCGGAGGAGGAAGCTCGCTGTCCTCGGCGGCGCATGAAGGCGACGGCAGAGGAAGAAGAGGCAGCTCGCTGTCCTCGGCGGCGCATGAAGGCGGCGGCGGAGGAAGAGGAAGCTCGCTGTCCTCGGCGGCGCATGAAGGCGGCGGCGGAGGAAGAGGAAGCTCGGTGTCCTCGGCGGCGCATGAAGGCGGCGGCGGAGGAAGAGGAAGCTCGCTGTCCTCGGCGGCGCATGAAGGCGACGGCAGAGGAAGAGGATGGAGCTCGTGATCCTCAGCGGCGCATGAAGGCGGCGGCGGAGGAAGAGGAAGCTCGGAAGCATTCGCTCGCATCCTCGGGCGGCGCATGAAGGCGGCGGCGGAGGAAGAGGAAGCTCGCTGTCCTCGGCGGCGCATGAAGGCGACGGCAGAGGAAGAGGAAGGAGCTCATGATCCTCAGCGACGCATGAAGGCGGCGGCGGAGGAAGAGGAGGAAGCTCGCTGTCCTCGGCGGCGCATGAAGGCGACGGCAGAGGAAGAGGATGGAGCTCATGATCCTCAGCGACGCATGAAGGCGGCGGCGGAGGAAGAGGAGGAAGCTCGCTGTCCTCAGCGGCGCATGAAGGCGACGGCGGAGGAAGAGGAAGCTCGCTGTCCTCGGCGGCGCATGAAGGCGGAGGCGGAGGAAGAGGAAGCTCGCTGTCCTCGGCGGCGCATGAAGGCGACGGCAGAGGAAGGAGCTCATGATCCTCAGCGACGCATGAAGGCGGCGGCGGAGGAAGAGGATGGAGCTCGCTGACCTCGGCAGCGCATGAAGGCGGCGGCGGAGGAAGAGGATGGAGCTCGCTGTCCTCGGCGGCGCATGAAGGCGGCGGCGGAGGAAGAGGAAGCTCGCTGTCCTCGGCGGCGCATGACAACGGCGGCAGCTCGCTGTCGACGAAGCAGCTACGCGGCAGAATATAGAGCTCGCTGTCGTCGCCGCCGATGTGCGGCGGAAAAAGGAGCTCGTCTTCATCGTCGCCGCTGCTGAGCTCGCTTTCGTCGTCGACACTATATAGCAAATAGTATAGCTCGCCGCTGTCATCCTTGAAAGCTTTGTAGTAGAGCTCCCCGTCTTCGTCGTCGCTGTACGGCGGGAAAGGAGCTGGCAGGTCTGGACCTTCCTCGAGGCGCAGCTGCATCAGCATATCCTGGAGGTCAGCTACCTGCTCCTGCAGGTTACGGATGCGCCCTTCATTCTCTTCGGCGCTCCGCCCAACGCTGCTCCAGTCCAGCTGGGAGGCTGCTCCCGGCTGTGCATACCGCCCACACGCCGTTCCTTGTAGCCGCACGCTTTGGGGTGCTCTTTCACCCTGGTCACCGCCGCGTTTGGACCGCCTGGTCTCTGCACTCCGGCCGGTGCGGGGACTCATGTCACCCCGAGCTGCTCCACCTCTGAACGGCGTGCGCCGTATCGCCAGCCGGCAGCCATCCCAGTCTTGCTGCCGTCTCAGCTCCTCCTGCTCCTTCCTGTCCGGTTTTCTACTACGCCGCTTGGTTCTCCTCCTGCTCTCCGCGTCGGATTCCCAAGCTTCACACATCGTTGCCCCCCCCAAAAGAATCTCCCGGGGGAAGGGCTCCTCTGCTATGCCTCTTTTACGGTCTTGCATTCTGTCACGTTTCTGGGTGCGAGGCATAACTGCAAGAGGCTCCAGGTGGTTCAGGGAAACGATGTTTTATTGAATTATAAACATAAAAACCAGGGAAATAAACGGAAACAGGTATACTTTAAATAAAACGAAACCAAAACACGAATTAAGACACGACATACACTTTAAACTCATTGTAACAAATGCAAGACAACAACCTAGAACTTAAACACACCTTTTATAATGAACTTAATGATCAACTCGGATCAGGTGCGCGCCCACGTGACCTGACCGAGTTGAGAACTGGGAAATGAAGTAAACAAAAGAACATCAAAAGAACTACACAAACTTGTCTAGAGGGCGCTTTGGCGCCCTCTAGGGGTTATCCCTGACAGTATTAGTCAATATTAGTCCAAATTAGTCACGATTACTTTTCCAAGGGTTATGTAATGCTACAGTAAACAAAGTCATTCTGTACAATTGGACAATTGTATTAGGCATCAGATGTTATTGTCAGGTGTCCACAAATTCTGATGCAATTCTGAGCATATGCTAATAGTAATAGATGACACAAATAAGCATAAACTTTTAATGCATTTATTTTGTAAAGACAGAAAATCGAGCCACTGCAGTAATATAAGAAAAGTCAGTTATGGTTTATAATATAAGGTGTACATTTTCATTATTATTACTCAGTTTCAGTTTCATAAAGGTCTTTCCTGGAAGTGGTATCAATAAGCTTCCTTTTTTATATGGAATAATCTTGCAGCAATCTATCCAACCATTTAACTGAGCTACCAGGACTGGAAGACTTCCGTTAGCAAACAGAGTCAGAACACGGTGCATGGTGGGGTTAGGTGTGTTACAGTGCTGCAGTAGTAAAGGCACTGTCTAGCTTTCAGCTTTGAGTACACACACACAAGTGACAAACAGTAGTTCTTGCTTCACACCTAGAGACAACTTGAAAGCCTGATTGGCAGCTCTCTAGTGTTAACCCAGGGTAAGCCACCATTATTAGATGAAGCAGTGCTTTTCTTCACATGAATTTGTAAGTGATTAAAAAAAAAAAAAAAAACATAATTCCACCGTTTAAAGGAAATGACAGCCTCAAAGTTTTCAACTTTTGGGATCAGGCATTTCACATGTATGTAACTGGTGAAGTATGACCTTGAAAATGTGATTATAATATAGGTATACACCGATCAGTCATAATATTAACATACTATTAATTACGTAACAGGATCATGGACACCCAAGGTTAATTTATGCTTGTGGAGAGCAAAAACATGAATGCTTAACTTAAAAACATAAAAACTTAAATAACAAACTTAAAAACATAAATGCTGGCTACAATAGATGGGCACCAGGACACCCAGTGCACTACTGCCCACCACACACAGGACCTGGCAGGCAAAGAGCCCAAGGCTGCCACCCTAGCCTCCAAACTCCCCATGTCCCAATCCAACTGGGCATCCATGGGATGTGCCAGACACACAAAGGCCCCACCTTGCAAGTTTTTGCGGAAATACTTGTGTCTTGTTTGCACTTTAAAGTATTTGTTGTTGACTGCTTAAGAAGCCATTAAAGCTTTTTAATGGTACAATTGTTACGTGGTGCTGGTTGGAGAGCTGCGCCATGAGATGTTATAATTCTAATAAGAGCTCTAATGCACGGTTTCTGAGGGGGTAAATGAAATAGGAGTTTATGAGAGTGCTTATTACACGCAAGGGAAGACCTTCCATTTAGAGACAGTGTGGGATTATTAATTAATTAACTAAAAAGAAACAAAAGTAAGCTGAAAACACAAAAACAGAGCTCTGCCGTCTCCTAGACGGGGTTTTGGAAACTAAAAACAAAACCTATGATCTTCTCGGGGTGTTCGCCCTTACCCAGGATTGATATTTTATGTGTTTTAACACTTAGGCTGAGAGCACATGCTTAAGTGATAGCGTGCCATGCTCTCTCTCTTTCTTTGAGTGTGCAGGAGTCAGTACCCTTAAATATAAATGTCGCCAGGTGCAGTGTGTCCACAATGATTGCCTCTGCAGCATCGCCAGGTCCAGATGACCACGTCTCTGCCTGTGTATTTTCAAATAGTTCTGCCCCTCATGAGACGTGTCATTACAGTACACCCCCATTACAGACATCCAAAAGTCAACCTAGACACTACAGAACTCTTTAATGGGTTCGGGGTCCAGTGTATGCCGAGCTCGGTCACCCAGGCTCTTGACACCAAGCCTGGTTATCCTCCGCTCAGCCTTCATGGGGGCATTACTTTGCCTTGCCATGGGTGGGTGTATGGGGTGGGATAAGGTGCGCGATGTAAACTGGGTTTCAATGGGCCTTCAATGTGGATTTGCATCCCATTCACCCTGAGGGGCGAATAAGTAGTAAGGGGTGCTGGGGCTGGAGGCGCTGGGACTGGGTGTTGGTAGCCCTTAAAGCATCCCTAGTTCGAGACAGTACGTGTTGGCCAGTCGATGCAAGGGTTGTGACGTTGGAGCCAGGGGAACCCCAGCACTACTCTCTGTTCTGGCACCTGGCTTACCAAAAATGAGATTCATGACATAGTAGTGTGACTGGGGGCATTCATTGTGTAACGCACCGCAACTTAATCGGCTGGCCGGCCAGGGAGACCAACGGGATGGCAGGAACGAGCTAAATGGAATGCCCAGTGTCTGGGCTAGCATCCCCTCAGTGAAATTTCCTGTGGTTTCTGAATCAATTAGCGTCTCCATTCAGGCTATCTGGAGCTCGGCCCCTAAGAGAGTAGCTGGTAGGAAGAGACCTGCATGATAGGGTCTTGACTCTTGACAATCTCTTGCACCATCTCTACGCCTGCGGGTTCTTCTGGCGGAGCAATCATTCTAGGGGTCAGGAGTGGTTAAGGCATTTACAGTACCTACAGTTTGAAATGTCCCAGGTTCAAATTCCATGTCCACCAAGTTGTCCCTGTTGGACCCTTAAGAAAGGCCCTTAACCCTCAACTGTTCAGATGTATAATGAGATAAAAATGTAAGTCGCAGCATATTTGCCTCTGCAGCAGCGTCACCTGTCAACCATGTGTCTAGATGACAATTCGGCCACACTCTACTTCTTTTTCTGAATGAAAAGGGTGCACTTAAAGAACTTTTCATATATGCATATTTCACCTGGAAACATGTACTGTACATCTATAGTGTACCTCTGCTTTATGATTTCAGCAGGTGTACAGGCAGGCAAGGGAGGTGTCCAGGTGTTTCTTACTGACACTGGTGATTATGAGGGTGAAAGAGAAGTTTCTAAGTCCTATATATATGATTATAAGTAGAAAAATAAAAAAGAATAGGTCAGAAAGGGAAGAGAGAGTGGATTTGGGGCATTATGTTAACTGGTAGTGCTTCTTAAATTAGAATTTAAATTCAATCACCACGTATTTGTCACGTGTGGTACAGTATATGTTATTCATATAGGAGTCCTTATCCATCACGACTATTTTCTTCATTATTTATATATATCTGTGTTTCTCTTCTTCGAATTATTGTTCCTTCCTTTACGCCATCCAACCATTCTACCTAATTTCATTCATCTTTCATCCTTGTCCCTTAGTTCGTCTCCTCTTCTCTATTGCCTTTCACATGCTCTGTCCTGCTCTGTTGCCTGCACCCATTTATCTCCATTAGAAATGCATGAGCATTAATAGATTCTAAGGAGAAGGTTCTTACTACTCGGTGATTCTCATGTTTCCCACAACATATGGGGGTTTCCCAACATTCCGTACTAGTCATGAGACATGACGCAGTAAAGCCACAATATGAAACATATCCCAGTACTTCGCAATTGATATTGAGACAAATACTGTATAAACTAGAAATAACAAAATATTTTAATAAGATATTACATTTTAATGCCTTGACTTTGTAACCGAACCGATCAAACTACTGCAATATCAGTGTTTTTAATTTTATTTTAAGAAAAAGTAGATCAAGATGTAATTTTATGTTTGTTTATTTTATTTATTTATTTAATTATTTTAATTATTTCTAAGAACTTTAGAATGCATTAGCATGTTACATTTCATACTATATTGTACAGATCAGGATAATAATTGTGATTTAATTTTGTATATTTCCTCATCCCATCAAACTGATTCTCTGGTTATGACACTCGATATTTAGTGCAAGAAGTAAATGGACACCCACAGTTTTATGATACAATTTATGCACCATTATGAGGCCTACTATTTGTTTTCTTCTTTTCCAAGTAGAATATACCAGTCCTTTAACATGTGTAAAAGTTATACTTCCTTAAAACAGAAATATATGCTATTTTAAAGAAGCTGGTTTGTTCTTTATTCTGAGGGTGGACTGTGCCAGAGACAAAAAGGAACATTGAAATATCCCAATCTACCATGCAGAATTATAGCTCAGTTTAAAGGAAAAGGTAAAATATCAACATATCAACATATCAAGTCACAACTTGATCGACATGTGCCTTCTGTAGGACATGTCAATCAAGGCAACATGTGTCTGTTTACTTTCTGCATGGTTGTCTATATACAGTAAGACAGTTTACTGTAACTACAGTCACTTCCAGTTGGCTACACTATGGATCTGCTCTGAATTCTTTATAGCATAAAAATGTTGAGCGGTAGTGGACCACATTATTATGCCTTGTTTTCTGCCTTCCTTCTGATTAGCTTAGATTTCTTAGACACTTAAGTAAGCAAGCCTTAACTCTTTATGCTACTACCTACTACCTCTGTTGCAATGGCCTATTGTGTAAGAAGTGGCACTTTTACTATTAAATAGTAAACAAAAACATCATCACACACCTTGGAGAAGTAGATTCTGTATAACAATATCCAAAATATTTAAATTCTGCCACATGTCTACTCACCATCTTCTAAAACTTTTCATTCTCATTCTTGCTTAATTCCATTAAATGATACCTGTAGTTTCCTTTTTGTTGTTGTAGTTTCGCAGTTGTTTGTTTTTTTTTTACTTTCATAGAAACTTACAGAAAAATAGTCATTGTGACCTACAAAAAAGAAAAGAAAAAACAACACTATTTATACAAATGTTGTCACTGTCAACTAATTATAAAATTTCAACATAAAGTTTAAAAGTTATGACAAGATTTGAAAGTATGAGTGCAGACTAAATAAATCTATTTATAAAAGCCTTCTTCAAGACAATTTATTTTTTCCAAGCTAAGATACACATGTTTGTCAGAACTGTGTCTTAATTAGGTGAGTTTACTTGCTTTTGCAACCTTACTTACAGTTTATAACCAAGGAATGCTTTCATTTTATTTAATAATTAGTTGTAAAAAAATTATGTGTAGTAATGAAAAAAAAAATTGTAATTCACTTACTCATACAGTAATGCCATACTAGCAAAAACCTGGTCATCAGGTCAAAGGTTGTGTAATTTCAAATAACTTGTGGCCGAGGTGTGAAAAATTGTGATGTGATGGATTATTATAAGTGCTAGATGTAATTAAAACTTATTGATTGCATTCATAAGCTCAGTTGCCCCTGGACTGGAATGTATTGCAGTGTTGTCGCTCTCACACTCTTTGTGTGTTTCCTTTAATTCTTTTCTGGCTGGTGATACAGTAGTTTACTTTTCTTATACAAAGCTTTATCATCATTGTCAAGGTCCTCCACTGAACTGGGAAACTCCACATTATCCAGTTTTCAAGAAGCCTTGTTCCAAAGTGGGCCATACTGTAGATAATCAAACAGTTTGACATACTGTGACTAGTAACATACTTTTTCAATTGATCATTCATGTTATTACTAATATGTGATTGCTATTATAAAACTGTAAAAGTGTCACAGCGACAAAGCTTATTAAATCCTTGAACTTTCACATATTGGTAGATCATAACTTTCACACACTTTTTTTTTACTTTTAGTAAAATCACTTTAGCTACTCACATGATCATATTCTAATTGAAGACCATATGCAGTACCATGTTTATAATCATTATTATTGCATTAGGGGATTTTTTAAATAATGCATTAGTGCATTGAAGACAGTATTGGTTTAAATAGATATTGGATCATATTTCAACACTGCCATTGTCAAAGTTGCTTTGAATAGAAATATCAGATTGGTAAAATTTAATCTACTGATCGATTATTTGCTGCAAGGTATATATATTATAAACAAATTTATTATCCTATATAACTACAGTATATGACCAAAGTGTGTGTTTTTTAAACATCCAAATGCAGTTCTAATCCATGATAAACTTCACTCTTCTGGGAAGCCTGGGAATGAAGGCACAAAGTGAACATGACTTATGTAAGATAAAGTTTCAGTTGAAATATACAAACATAGGTACATCACCCTTAGGAAACAGTAAAGGTTACATTAGTCAAGAAAGAAACACAAAATGAGATAAAGAGTACATTAGGCCTAGAACCAGTAAAGTGGTAGTGAGGGCCAGGGTAGAACAAGTAAGTCATTACAAATCAGAAGTAAGAGGCAAGAACAACTCCCAGTGGTCAATTAGAATAAGGTACATGAACAACCAAGCTATGACTTAAAGTTGGTGGTTCAAGGATGTTAGTAGTTGTCACGGGTACTGCTTGCGGGACAAAAGATAGGCATAATAGCAGAGGTGAAGTGAGCAAAAGTCTTTAATGAACACAAAACAGGGAACCAAAAGAACAGAACATGAACTTTAAACACAGGACAGACAAACTATAAACATGAACTAAACCAGGAGCTACACAGACTAGGGGTTACAAACAGATGGAGAGACAGACAGGCTAGGAGACAGACAAAGGCCAGGAGACAGACAAAGGCTAGGAGAACACGGAGCCAGGAGAACACACAGAATTAGAAGAACACAGAGCTGGAAGAACATAGAACTAGGAGAACACAGAACTAAAAGAACACAGAGCTAAAAGAAAACACTGAGCTTGGAGGAAACACAGAAGTTGACAGCAAACCAAACAGTAACCCAAACCGAACAGATGACTTAAGTCATAAGACAAGACTTAACTGAACTCAGGAACATTTATAACAAAACTAATGAGCAACCTCGGTTCAGGTGAGCGCCACATCACCTGACCGAGGTGCATTCTGGGGAATGAAGTCCAACAAACTACAAATGAAAACAAAAGAAAACAAAATGGAGTCTGTGGGTGCTTTGGCGCCCTCTAGTGGTATCCCCTGACAGTAGTAGGTCTGCTGACTAAAATAAATCTAAGTGCCAAAAGAAACATTAAAGTTTGTTTGAGTATGAAGAAATTGCATAAAATCTAAACACTGAAGGTATTCAACCCGAAGATAGTCTATGACAGTCTGATCAATAGCCAGTTTAGGAGATTGAGAAACCTGGGGGAAAACTTACAGACTGTTTTGTAAATAGGAACATGACAGGGGGGGGACATAACTCTTTGCCCCACATAATTGGTTGGTGCTGCTGAATGGCGCTGATCTGCCAGTTGTTTGAAAGTGGCGATGGAATGACAGATCTTGACTCTTGCCTGTAGCCATGTCTGCTCACAGCAGCACACAAAGGCTTGGACTGAAAGAACTCCAATTCACTTATGACAGGAACAAAGGAGGCTGGTAAACCAGACAACACTGGAAGGGGAAAGATATGGGCATGCTCAATCTATGGTAGCATCTGACTCTAAGAGTGCAGGTCTTGTGAGGACATGGATTTAATGGCTATTTTGAGGTCCTGGTTGACTCTCTCAGTGGCCTGTTCATCTGAGGATGGTTCAACATGGGATGGCACAGGTGAGTTTGCAAGAAGCCAACCAAAACTGAGTGAAGAATTGTGGACTGCGATATGAAACAATATCCACTGGAATGCCTTGAAGACAAAACACAAAAAGTATGAGAAGTTCAGCTGTTTTCTTGGCTGAGGGGAGTCCAAGCAGGGGCACAAACTGATAAGCGTTGTCAAAGCAATGTGGGACCTAGCTCTGTAAGGTACAGGAAGCAGTTTAAGGAGTCCTTCTGGGGGTTGGTTGCTGGTTTTGTTGAGTAGGTGTCCCCAGTGGAATCTTTGAATGACCAGGCATCTTTTCCAATGTCCACTTGACTTGCAACTTGATGTGCATTATGGCGGCCCTGACGAGACATTGAGTTGGCAAGATGGTCGACTCCAGGCCATAATGAAGGAAAATTGTTTTTAGAATGCATCTGGATTAGTTTTTTTTTTTTTGCATGTGGGTAAAACGACCTGGATCTCATGAGGCTACTCCGCGGAGTTCTGAACAGGCAGATCCACGGCCATCCATATGTGCAGTTGCTAGGCGATGTTGCTATAAGTGCAATCAGTGTGAACACACACCACCTATGAACTCGTCTATTTAATGCCGTAGAAACTGGCACATGATGTGACCCCAATATAGGGCCAAAGAACTAAGATAAAAGACATATTTTTAGTTTTCAGAGCCCCGTCCTGTCTCGAGGAGAAGGAGTAGCTCTGTTAGTTTTTTTTTTTGTTTGTTTAATTTTAGTTTATAATTAATAAACTCATGCTATCTCCAAACAAGGAGGTCACAAGCGCTCACAAAGAATCCTACTTCATTGACCCCCATAGAAGCCCTGAATAAGGTCTCTCTAAAGCAGTAATACATATGTAACAATGGGACAGTAAGACAGGCAAAAGAAGAAAGCAGGAGAAGAAAAGGAACCACCTGCCCTGATGCAAGTTTAGGCGTTTGGCTGCCTTGAGATGCTCATGGTTCTTGAGCATCATAGGACAGCTCACTTGTTACCATGGATAATGATGGCGAGGCAAGAGTGGTTGTTGAATAGGGGTTATTTCAGCACCCCTAGGTTAACCAGAGGAGCCTTGATTTTTAATGGGCAAGTGTCCGACCTGGCTGCAGTAGAGACAGGACTCTGATTGCAGTCGGTGTTTCTTTGGAGAGATCTGGCATCTGCCAATATGCATTGGCTCTGATGGAGAGAAAGATGATCGGGGTAGTGAAGGAGGTTTGATATGTGACAAAGGGCAAGAACCATGGCATCAATTGCCCTGCAAGATCCATAAACCCACTAAGATCACTGGGGAGTTCTTGGGAGATCTATTGGTCACTGACAGACTAAATTTGGAAGAATAATGCACCTTTAAGCAATAAAAGAGCAGACTGTGAAGGACTGAGTCTTTGTGCAGCATAGGACTTACTGGGTAAAACAGGGAATTCCCTATGATTTAGTCAATGATGTGTGCAGAGTTCCGTGGACCCAGAAGTGTGGAGCGAGGAGAATTTGGCAGAGCAGTAAAGATTATCTTTGATCAACGATAGATAGATAGATAGATAGATAGATAGATAGATAGATAGATAGATAGATAGATAGATAGATAGATAGATAGATAGATAGATAGATAGATATCATTGATCAAATGATTTTTTAAATAAAATACAATATTTGAAGACCAAATATTGTATTTTATAAAAAGGGATACCATTGTTGACCTAAATTTTATCGCTATACCATTACAAGATTGTTTCATTGCTCAACCCTATTATGGACCCTTTTAAACTTCAAGAGTGTCAAGAATACAATTGTTCATGTATCCAGACCTTCTTTCTTTTATCACCCCAGTGCCACACTAACCTGAAATTCCCATGCCCAGTCCTGTGGACAGGAAGATGTTGTAAATCCAGATTATAATGTCAGAGAAGAGGAGGTGAGAAGAGAAGCCCAGACCCCACAACCAAAAACACCTTAACAACTTCAATCAGAAATCTTGATTTCACCAATTCCAATACTGAACTTGACATCCAGGCTCAGCTAGCAGTACATCCATCCAGAAGCCTCATGGCTATGCTACTCATTAACAACAACAACTATGTGTTTCTTTCTGCAGTTCACTCGGTGGATTGCTGGATGCCTTGAAGTATAGGTACGGCTGGCCAGTGTTTGCCTGTTTCCTTGTTAGCAATGTGTTTGGGATAGTAGGGACACCAAGGTGCTCTATCAAAGGCAGGATGGGTCACAGCAAACTGAGTTTGTTTTGTGGAGGAATAACATCAAATGGAAGCCATTGACACCAACTATGGTACAAATGGCTGCACAATGCTTGTCAAGTTCATGTGAAATTTATTTACAATATAATCATTAAATCTTGGGATGAAAAAGACAAAAAATTTTCCTCTTTACTCAATAGAAGTCAGTATAATTCAAAGTATCAATGTCCTTGTCACACAAGCACTGCTTGACGGGATTAATAGACATTTCTTATACTTTTGTATATGTTTATACTTTGTAGATGTATATACTACTACCCATAAACAAAAATTGTGTAATTGCTCATTGTAAGCACAACACTGAAGATCATTTTATATAACGAAAAGCCACATGGGGGCCCTCTTACCTTATCAGGGTCCTTGGCAGTCACCTGGTGTTCGCTAGTCTCAGCTTGTGGGATTTCACACTTTATTACTCACTAGAGAAATGGATAAATGCTGAGTCTGCTTCCAGAAACTGTCTGATGCCTTCTGTTACTTTTCCAGCCCTGCTGCTGAGAAAAGACATACAACAAGAAATGAGTAATGGTGTCTGTCCTTATACACTAACACTTGCCCTGCTAGTTTACTACAGTGCTGTAAAAATTCTGTCTGATTGACAGATATCGGTCTCTCTTCCTTCTACTGTCTTTCTAATTAATTGAATTTAGTTTTTAATTACCTTCTCTGTGTCAAGAGGGAATTCAAGGCTCTGCCAGAAATTGGTCATGCTGCTGAATCTTTGATATGAAACAGCATCTGTTCAGAATGGAACGAGAAAGAGAAAGGACAAAAGCAGTCCAGGAAGTAGCCTGGTATGGAGCATACTTTAGGAATGTGCTGCTTGATATGCACATGTCTGGTGTTTTGTTCTTTGCATGCACTTTCACTTCATCAGTGTTTTCTTTTGAGACTCAAAAACACTTGCTTATGCTGCATTTCTATCTTAAGTTGGACTATAAATAATTTAGAATTCTGTTTTGTAGTCCAGGTGGTACCATGGGGAACTTTGTCTAGCTACGGAATATGAAAGCATGCTAGCAGACAAGTCTTTCAACAATTAAAACAAGTTATGTAAAGTACGAAATGAGTATTTTTGCTCAAGGTTACAATGGATCTAGAGCCTGTCCAAGGAACACTGTGTAGGTAGCTTTAATGAACCCTGGATGAGAAAACAGGGCAGAATGCACACACATTCACAGATGGGTGCCAACAATCTAAAGTCACTCAACTACCTATCAGCATACTTTGAGAAGTGATACAACATGATGGAAACCTGCAGGAATATTAGGGAACCTTAGATCTGTAAATTGGCAACACTTTATGCATGTACCACTCTCTACTAAATATGATACTAAAACACTAGCTTTTGTTCTATGACATTTAGCTTCAATTACAGCATGAACTAGCATGAACTCATATGTTCATGTGTAAACATGATTCCTCATGCTTCCAAAATGACTCTTTCATAATTTGAGTCCTGGAATATACCTGTGCCATCAGAGAAGGAAAACTCCTTTGATGTGATAACCTTGTCATTCAGTACATTCAGTTAATCAGCTGACTTTATTTTATTTCCATTCCTGAGCCTAGACCTGACCAGCTGAAGCAACCCTAGATCATAAAATTGCCTCCAGATGCTTTTATAATATAGTGGGCACTATGCATGATAGGTGCATTGCATCATATACAGGTACTTCCCTTTTTACCCTGACACGCTAATCACTCTGGAATAGGGTCAACCTGAACTCATCAGACTACATGATCTTTTCCTTCTTTGCTCCAAAGTCCAATCTTTAATTTGAAATCTCCGTAGTGGTTTTTGAAATGGTGACTTTCTTTGGCCATGAAGTTCAGTTTGCGGATTTTGACTAATATGTTCGACAGAAGCAAAATTAATTATTAATCTAATTATCACAAAACAGAAGAAGGTGAATTGCATGGTCAATGGAAAATAAATCAAGGGTTAAATTGATCAAGCGAGCAATAAAGTCATGGTTAAAACAGAGAAAAAAAGACACTTATTTATTATGCAAACCAACAAGAAACAGAGTTATACTGTAGGTGCATTTACATAGTTTATGGCATGTACATTGTGTGTGTGTGTGTGAGAAGCACCTGCACTGACTGTCAGCCTGCCATCAATCCAACCTACTGTACCTTCCCCCTGTGAGCTCATACGTGCCAGGAAGTACAGGGCGTATCATCATGAGAGGGCATCTGCGTTCCCATGTTTGTCCCAGACCTGTGAATGACAGAAAAGGGGAAATCCTGTAATGAGAAAAAACATCTTTTTTCTCTGAGAAATCCAAGGATTGGTGCTTTTTAGCTGTGGCCAACCACTATAGAGGTCCAAGATCAGTGAGTAAACTGCTGCCTTTCTAGATGAAATCTCAGCTCCTCTACTGCCCACTTAATGGCATGAGCCTCCCTCTCTATCATTGCATAATTTCTTTTAGCAGACAATAGTTTCCTACTCATATACAGGATTAAATATTCTTCTCCCTCTAACTCCTGAGACAGAAACGCCCCAGGCCCAATCTCTGACTCATCCATGTGGACAAGAAAGGGCAGGACCCAGTACTGCCAATGACCCTGATCAGTTCTGAAGACTTCTTGGCTTCTGGGGTGGCTGCTACCTGCCAGTAGCCTTTGCTTAAGTCAGTGGTGGAGATCGTCCATCAGATCATACACAAGCCGAAGTGGGAAGGTGGAAATAGCATTTAACCATCAGAAGTCATTATTGATCGACCTAGCAGGCTTGGGCACTATAACTATGGGGCTGGACCAGTAGTTTACAGGACTGACCTTTTCCACCCTTTTGAATGGTCCTTGCCAGTGGGCCAGGTGCTCTCTTAAACGGTATAAAGCCAATAGAGATGTGCGTCATTTTACACACTGCAAACAGGATGTGTAGAATCATCTGGTCCCAGTTGCGACTGCTCTCAGTCACGGCTCCCCGTAACATGCACTTTAGGGCCTGGTTGAAGCTCTTCACGAGCCCATGTGGATGGTAGACTGATGTGCGGATCTGCTTTATATGCAACAGCTGACACACATCACACATTAATTCTGACATGAATGGCATACCTTGATCAGGGACTCCTTCAAAAGACCCACCCAGCTGAATAGCAAGTGATGTTCTTTGATGTGGCTTTACATAGGGAGACAAACTTGAGGTAGCACTTAGCATAGCCTTTGATTACCCATATACACTTGTGGCCTTTCACCAATTTGGGCAGCGACCTGTTGAGATCCATGCCAGGCTTCTGACACTTGGAACAGCACAGACAGAAATTCAAAAAACAATCTTGAATTTTTTCAATGGTGTTGTTTACTCCCAAGTGCTGACTGGACGGCATAGAATAAGCCAGGTACATCACAGTGTCCACTTTTGCCTGTGGGACCACCAAGAGTTGCAGGGCCAGCCCTCCTGCTCGGACGTTTTCTCGAAAGTGCGGACATATGCTTCAATGTCATCATAAGGCCTTAGATGTCCCAGATGTCCCAAGTATTCCTCTGGGGACTGTTGTGGGCCTGACACATGGAAGGAACACACAGGAACCAGATGTCACAAAAACAAACAGTCATTTTATTAAGCACACTTTAAAGGAGTTCAGATAAAAGCACTCTTAGTGAAGTTACGCTTGTTAAAAGCAAGTTGGTTTGTAGGGGCTTACTGTAGGTGAATGGCACGGGTCCACGGGTTGAAGCTCAGGTCCTCTGTGTTGCACTGAAGTGTGCCGAATAGGTGAGTCAAGTCGGCACTGAGCAGGTGGCATGAGGCAGACAGGACAGCAGATCGTGGGGAAAGTGCGAAGCCGGCAGCTTCCTTCTTCTCAGTTTAGACTCCGAATAAATCAAGTCTGGGAGATGTGTGTGAGTAAATACACAGATAATCTCTACTTCTTGGGTGGAAGCAAAGAGGATTCTACCCATTTATGGCATGGAACATGTCGTCCTCTAATTGTCCTCCAGCCCAGTAAAGTTACAGTATGTTGGCCCACCCTATTGTTAGGCACACGGCAGTTTTAGGTGCATTTACATAGCTTACGGCAGTCTGTCTGTACTATTTGTATCTATACTGTCTATTGTTTTTATAATAATACATAATCGAACACTTACCATTTTTCAACAGATATTTTTCAGTTTTCTTCTAATTATTATTGCCACACTTGCAGTTTTTAATTAAGTTGGTGGCAGGTAACCAGATACTTGAGGACACCAACCATACATATGGCTCCAAGTGTGGGTCCTGATATCTTCTTCCCTGTCCTTACAAGCTGTGTAGTGATGGAAATAATATTGTCATAAGGACAGTGGGTGCAAATTAGGTTACTTACACATGGTTGCTGGATTTACTCTATGTGATGGAGTGAGGACCTTAACAGTCTGGGAGAGCCTCTATGTAGAGCTGCTACTCCTCTGATGGAACCAGTTGAGGTGGTTTGAGCATCTTGCAAGAATAATCTCCCAGTTGGCGTTGGCATGCTAGAAAGAAAATGGTTCAATAATGAATGAATAATTAAAATATCGCTGTATGAATGTATTTGTTTGGTATTATTATTATTATTATTATTATTATTATTATTTATTATTATTATTATTATTGTTGTTACAGTATTATAATGTTATGTAGCCTCCATTCATTGGTCACCAAAGGGCTCGTCTAATAAATTTTTACTTGAGCTGCTCAAGGGACTTCCCTCAAGATGGCAGAAATTCCACCAAAGAGAAGCTGAGCTGACAAACAATGTCTGCATGCCACAGCAGCATGTAAACTGCATCAAGCAGCTTTTCCTACACATTTCATTTCCTGCCTCAAAACACAAGAGTCCAGCTGCAGGCTGAATATGTTGAATATAAATGAAGTGTTGGTAGGTGCTGACACACACTCTGAAATTGAAGTAATGATGGCACACTAGAGTAAACTGACCTATTCACCTCTTTAGTCCACCTTCATTTGTGATTATGTTAAAGCCACTCCATTTCTCAGTGTGTTTGTTTTGCTTGGTTCTAAACGCTATATGGAAATGCGTGGAATATAGTCTATCAAAAATAATGTCTGATCATATGTTATATTGGCATCATAATTTGAACTGTTTTGGGATATTCTATCATCCTTTTCTACTGATTAATTCAACTATTTTAAGATTAAAAATGCATATGAAAATGTTTTTATGGCACGTTCATTTAGTCATTTATTTGTTCGTTTAAAGGATTTATCCTGTTAGAGGCATGACTGGCACAAGTGTGTGTGACTCCAGTCCACTGTATGACATTTATGGTTTAATAGATATAAAAATATTATGATATCTTTATATAATAATATATATTATTATATATAATAATAGTATCCCATAAATTCATGTAGCAGGACTTGACTTGATGATATTCTCATCATTAACTTGCAGTTGTTTCCATAATTATCCACAGCTCCATTTTTGGCCTCACTATGCCTTTGTTTATTTATGCTGTATTACAGAATAGCCATTAGGTCAGATACTGGTATCGATTCTGTTGTTACTGAGGCAGCTTTGTTGTAGGATATACCAAAGGGCGCAGTAATGGGCTCCTTCAAAATATATGGACTGTACAAGAAATAATTACCCTTTGCTTTGTCCTTTAGTAGACCCTATTGCCTAGAAAAAAAAAATATTGCTAAGAGCTATATATGCAATGACAAAAAAAAAATCTTTTGAAAACTCTGGAGTTTTAGTACTTTATTACAGTTTAATCACTGTTTTTGCAGAGACCAAATTTGATACAGATTATTGATTAGCTAAGATAAACCTTTGTGAAAGCTAATAACTGATTCCTCTCAGATGGTACTGAAGATGTAAACGTGTGCTTTATTAAAGACAGGAGCACATGGAAGATAAACTTATTAAGTATAAAGATAAATTATCATAGGCAAGGTGATTAAAAAAAAAACAAGCAAACAAAAAAACCCCATAAATATAATGTTTTTTCCGTTTCTTTTTCTTTTTCATTTTTGATTGGGTTGTTCAAGTCAAACCAGGATCTTTGATTGTGCAGAATAACAGTTATGAAAATAGAAACTAGCTTTATTTCTTCATATAATCCCCTGCTACAATAATGTACTTATTCCAGTGTTTTACTAAGGCCTGGATACCATCAGTGTAGAAAGATTTCTCAGTCCACTGAAGCCATGATTAGATTGCCTTCATGGCTCAAACACTGGCATCCCTTAGAACTTTAATGGCCCAAATACTGTATGTGGAATTCGCTTGGAGCAGGATCAGGGCTGTATCGAGGGATGTTGCAATAATGCGCAGTCGAGTTCCTACAGTATAATGTACAAGTGGTGCATGTAAATGATCATGTGTACAGATCCCAGAGACAGATGTGTCTCTTCCCGCAAGTTGGCGACAAGTTATCAGTTGATTTTCAAGGACTGCACTAAGGAGCGCCCTCACGAGGTCATCTGTCACATTTGGGCTTCTTTAAAATGTTTCCATTCTAATGTTTTATTGTGGGTAAGGATCTCATCCCTGTACTGTCTTCTGTACTGTCAGAAGTCTTTCGAGTCAATCAATTTTATGCCTTCATTCATGAAAAATGTAACTAAATGCCCCTTGTGTCACAGTCAGGTCAGGCTCTGAACTCAGTCAGACACCACGCCCTTTATCTCCGGAGTTCTAATCACCTTCACCTGTCTCTAATCAACGGAAATCCATAAAAACCACACACCGTGCCTCAGTCAGTGTCCGGGCTCGTAGATACGAAAGTGGACTCAACCGCCATCTCCAAGTAAGAAGATTCTTGTTAAGATTCTAATTTACCTGTGTTCTTGTTCCCAGAAAATACTCCAGTCACCCTCTCCGGACTCCAGTCGCGATATCGCTGTGCAGCGAGAAATTCCTCCTCTGCTGTCATCTCAGTTCGTGCGCCTCGTCTCCTCTCCTTCACGCAGCAAGAATAAGTGATCCTTTCCGGTGATTCAGAAAACTCTCCATTAGCTAACCAACTTTCAATATCACTTATCGCCAGTGCTTCATTCTGTGGTTCTCAAACTCGAAATAAAAACACTCATCCTGTTACTCACCATCTTGTGGAGTCCGTCTTTGTTACAGAAGCCCGGACCTTAAAACACAACCGAGGATGAGTGAACCAAACCCTATACTGGAGCTAGCGAATCAACTTCGCCTAGCATTGCAAGCTACACCACCGCCGCCATTACAGGACCCCGCCAGCGCCGCCAGCGCTTCCTCGGCACTCCCCGTTTCCACTCCTCTGGCGCGACCAGCGCCTTTCTCTGGTGTGGCGGGGAATTGCAAGGGATTTTTACTCCAGTGCTCCCTGACGTTCGCCATGCAGCCGGCCTTATTCCCTACCGATCAGGCCAAAATAGCCTATCTAATTTCTCTTTTGTCGGGACAGGCACTACAATGGGCCGAATCCATCTGGTCACAGAGGGGACCGCTGACACAATCTTATGACCTCTTCCTGGCCCATTTCAAGGAGGTATTTGAGCGGAGTGACAGTGAAGCATCCGCAGGTGAGCAGTTGTACCAGCTGAAACAGGGTAACCGCTCTCTGTAGGATTATGCACTACAATTCCGCACTTTAGCAGCAGCGAGTGGATGGAATGAACAGGCTCTCATCACCACGTACCGTCAGGGATTAGAACCAAATCTAAGGCTCATGCTGGCCACCTATGATGATGACCTGGGATTAGAACAGTTCATCCAACTATCCATCCATTGCTCCGCTTGTCTAGCGTCCTGCCCCATTACAGCAGGAAGCAAGACCGTCTCTTTTCCACAAGCTCAACGGCTGTCAACCCACTCCGAGTCTCCTGGAGAACCTATGCAACTGGATCGGGGACGGATAACTCCAGCAGAGAGACAGAGAAGGTTGGCCCAGGGTCTCTGCCTGTACTACGGCAGCATGGGGCATCTCAGGGACAAGTGCCCCATTCGTCCTCCTAGAACCATGGTGAGTGCAATTTCAAATAATATTGAAAAGTTGCAACCCCTTACTACCACTGTAAGCCTTACTGCCTCTTATGTTACGGTTTCAGTGGCCATCCTCCTCAACTCGGGTTCAGCGGGCAACTTCATCTCCGGAACCTTGTGCCGACATCTCAGACTCAAGACAATCCCGACGAAGAAACCTTACCAGATCCAGTCCATAACCAGGAAACCCCTGTCCCGCAGAACCGTTCATCAGCTCGCAGGTCCAGTCAGTCTTCAAATCGGTTTGTTTCACCAGGAAGAAATCCAGCTGTTAGTATTAGAGGAATCTACCTCCGATGTTATCCTAGGACGCCCGTGGTTAATCCAGCATGACCCCAACCTCTCTTGGACCACGGGGGAAGTACTTAAGTGGGGAAAGAACTGCACTTCCACCTGTTTCCCTACACTACCGTTAAAAATTCAACCCTTGAAACTCCAAACTACGTCAATCGAGAGCCCCGTTGGACATCAGTCGGTAGAGATTCCTCCTCAGTACTCCACCTTTGCAGACATCTTCTGCCCCAAACGGGCATCTCAGCTACCACCGCATCGTCCTTGGGATTGTGCGATCGAGCTACTTCCTGGGGAACCACTACCTCACGGACGCATATATCCTCTTTCACTTCCCGAAAGGAGAGCTATGGAGGAGTACATTGCCGAGGCCATTCAACAGGGTTATATTCGGCCTTCTACTTCCCCGGCCGCCTCCTGCTTCTTCTTTGTGGCCAAGAAAGGGGGTGGTTTGAAGCCCTGTATTGACTTCCGTAAATTGAATCAAGCTACCATCAAGTTCCGCTATCCCTTACCCTTGGTCCCGGCGGCCTTAGAGTTTCTCCGTGGGGCCAAACTCTTCACAAAACTTGACCTCCGGAGCGCCTACAACCTGATTCGAATTAGAAAAGGGGACGAATGGAAGACTGCATTTGTGACACCAACCAGCCATTATGAGTACCGGGTGATGCCTTATGGACTGGTGAACGCCCCCGCAGTCTTCCAAAATTTCATGCATGAAGTCCTTTGAGAGTTCCTTCATAGGTTTGTCATAGTATATATAGATGATATTCTAATCTTTTCAAGGTCTGAGGCGGAACATTACCGCCACGTCACCCGAGTACTCACCAAACTACGGGAGTTTCAATTATTCCTGAAGGCTGAGAAGTGTGCTTTCCATCAGTCATCCGTCCAATTTCTCGGCTATATTATCGATCAAGAGGGAGTTAAAATGGACGAAGGGAAGGTGTCGACCATTATCAACTGGCCTAAACCAACTACCATAAAGGAACTACAACGGTTTTTAGGCTTCGCCAACTTTTATAGGAGATTCATAGAGAATTACAACACCATAGCAAGCCGCTTGACCTCTCTACTCCGGGGAAAGCCGAAATCACTGCAATGGAACCCTGAGGCTACCTCCGCTTTTCAACAGTTAAAGCAAGCCTTTGTGTCTGCACCTATTCTTGTTCACCCCAATCCAAAAGACCCCTTTGTAGTGGAAGTGGATGCTTCAACAACCGGAGTGGGGGCCATTTTATCTCAGCAACAGGGGAAACCGACCACTCTCCACCCATGCGCCTTCTTCTCAAGAAAGTTCAGCCCGGCTGAGAAAAATTACAATATTGGAGACCGTGAGCTCCTCGCCATCAAGATGGCATTGGAAGAATGGAACATTGGCTGGAGGGAGCTGCTCACCCATTTCTAGTATTAACAGACCACAAAAACTTACGATATCTGAGGGAGGCAAAAAGGCTCAATCCACGACAGGCAAGGTGGGCCATGTTCTTTACCCGTTTTAATTTTAAAATATCCTATCTACCAGGTACAAAAAACACCAAGGCCGACGCTCTCTCAAGATTGCATGCACCAGGTGACTACACAGAGGAACCCGTGTCAGTCCTTCCGGAAGAGATCTTTGTCAGCCCCATCGAATGGCATTCCCCGGCGTCCATTTCCGAACCAGCTCCAACCGCAGACTGTCCTCCGCACTGCCAATTTGTTCTAGAGAATGATCGAACTCCCCTCATTCATTCAATTCCCTGCTCTCTGGGCTCTGGACACCCTGGGATCGATAGGACTCTTTCAATGGTACAGGCATGCTTCTGGTGGCCCAATATGGAGAGAGATGTGAGGAGGTATGTCAAGGGATGCCCCGAGTGTGCCATGTCAAAAAAACCCCGACACTTACCAGCCGGAAAGGTCATGCCTCGGCCCATTCCCCAACGTCCCTGGTCACATCTGGGGGTAGACTTCCTCACGGATCTACCTGAATCAGAGGGACGAACCTGTGTTCTGGTAATAGTTGACAGATTCTCAAAGGGGTGTCGTCTGATTCCTCTTCGGGGTCTACCAACGGCTATGGAAACAATGATGTTTTCCGATACTACGGGATACCAGAGGATATCGTCTCGGACCGAGGCCCACAGTTTATATCCAGAGTCTGGCGAGCATTCTTTCGTCTCCTCGGAGTAACAGTGAGTCTATCTTCAGGATACCATCCACAAACAAATGGGCAGACGGAACGGAAGATTCAGGAGATCAGCCGATTTCTCCGTACTTTCTGTCACAATCATCAGAACTCCTGGAACCAGTTTCTGGGCTGGGCCGAGTACGCCCAGAACTCCCTTCGCCAATCCACCACGGGTCTCACTCCCTTTCAGTGCATCCTGGGTTACCAACCACCATTATTCCCCTGGAATGGGGAACCATCTGATCTCCCGGCAGTCGATTTCTGGTTCAGAGAAAGTGAGAGGGTCTGGGAAGAGGCACATCACCATCTGCAGAGAGCTGTACGGAGGCACAAAACTAATGCTGATCGCCATAGATCAACCGCCCCTATCTACCACCCAGGAGAAAAGGTATGGCTCTCAACTAGAGACCTGCGCCTACGACAGTCCTGCAAAAAGCTTAACCCCAGGTATGTTGGTCCCTTCAAGATCTTGGAACAAATCAATCGGGTAACGTACAGATTGCAACTTCCCTCACACTACCGTATCCACCCAACCTTTCATGTATCGCTATTAAAACCATATTACGAACCTGTCATTTCCCCCACAGAGCCTGACCCTGAAGAGGAAGCGACCCCTCCTCCGATCATCACGGACGAAGGCTCCATCTACCAGGTCAGGGACATCCTGAATTCCCGACGCCGAGGTGGGCGGCTAGAATACCTGGTAGACTGGGAGGGATACAGTTCTGAGGAAAGATCCTGGGTGCCTCGGTACGACATCCTTGACCCCGCACTATTGGATGAGTTCCACAGCTCACATCCTGATCGCCCAGCACCCAGAGGACGGGGTAGACCACCACGACGTCCGAGAGGTCGACCCTCAGGAACGGGTCGTGGAGGAGGGGGTAATGTCACAGTCAGGTCAGGCTCTGAACTCAGTCAGACACCACGCCCTTTATCTCTAATCTAGTTCTAATCACCTTCACCTGTCTCTAATCAACGGAAATCCATAAAAACCACACACCGTGCCTCAGTCAGTGTCCGGGCTCGTAGATACGAAAGTGGACTCAACCGCCATCTTCAAGTAAGAAGATTCTTGTTAAGATTCTAATTTACCTATGTTCTTGTTCCCAGAAAATACTCCAGTCACTCTCTCCGGACTCCAGTCGCGATATCGCTGTGCAGCGAGAAATTCCTCCTCTGCTGTCATCTCAGTTCGTGCGCCTCGTCTCCTCTCCTTCACGCAGCAAGAATAAGTGATCCTTTCCGGTGATTCAGAAAACTCTCCATTAGCTAACCAACTTTCAATATCACTTATCGCCAGTGCTTCATTCTGTGGTTCTCAAACTCGAAATAAAAACACTCATCCTGTTACTCACCATCTTGTGGAGTCCGTCTTTGTTACACCTTGTAGATGTTCCAATACAATAAAACTCTTTCAAACTTTTTTTAAATTTATTTCTTAAACATTACATAATAAACATTTAGGTCAGTTAAAGCTATTAATTAGTTAGATTGAATATTTCGAATGTACACATTAACAGACAAATAGGAACAAGTTACTATTCAATTATTTTGACTTGCATTTGCTTGTATATACAGTACATATTTATGGCCCAAAGCTCATACAATGTATTTATTGTATAATCTCTTTCTCTCTGTGTGTGTGTGTGCGCGCGTGTGTGTGTGTGTGTGTGCGCGTGTGCGCGTGTGTGCGCGCGTGTGTGTGTGTGCGCGTGCGTGTGTGTGTGCGTGTGTGTGTGTGTGTGTGTGTGTGTGTGTGTGTGTGCGCGCGTTAGATCTGAATCTGCTCTGCCAAATGCACACTCTGTGCCAAAGCAGTCTAAGCATCCATTTGTCTCTGGGCTGCCTGCTAATAATCCATACTTTCAGTGAAACATGTCAGTTGTTATGTTGATTTTAATATAAACCATAAGAAATGTGAAATACACATATTTTAGAATCCAATCTTTTCCTTAGCTCCCACAGTGGATATTTATTCTTTTTTAAAACTGAATCAGTTTACTCTTCAGATTATATACCATCGCATAATGCAGTGTGTGTCACTAAGATAGATGGGCTGGAGCAGGATGACAAAAGAGCATCACATGAGAACGCAATAAAAGACATATCTTATGGATGGTTCTAATTCTGCTTATTTTCAGCATGTCTTTGCTTCTCTACTGCAGTCCTTCTCTATAAAAATGCTTTTTTTGGGAAGGCATTTGATTTTAATCAAATATCTTTGACAAATTTCTTTCTTTCTTTCTTTCTTTTTTTCTTTCTTTCTTTCTTAACGAACGAATGAATGAATGAATGAATGAATGAATGAATGAATGAATGAAATCTGGATGTAGATTTAGATCTCTAAAGAGCAAGCCAGAGCTGGCAGTGGCAAGGAAAGCGAGAACATGAGAACGAAAACTTGAGAGGAACCAGATTTAAAATGGAATCTATCCTTTTCTGGATGACAGCTAGGTGATTATAAATTATCAGCACCTAGCATCATGCAGACTACAGCAGGGGGTGAGCGTTTCTCTACAAATCCTGCCAGCTCTGGAACAGTTTTCCAATTAGTAGTTGTGACTCAGACACAGTGTCTTTTACAGGAGCTTCAGGTTTTGTCTTACATTTTTTCTCATTTTTAATGTGCATTCCATAAACTTAAAAAAAAAAAAAAACACCCCTAGCATTGGATCCTGCTTTCTGGTCAAGTTCAAGTTTAGGAATGTGGTTCCCACCATTTATAGAAATGAAAGCAGAAATATAAGTAATAAGGAAAAATTGTAAAATAATTATTTATAATACAAAAAAACCTTTCCTGGTGAAAATGATAACAGGCATGATTTACCTGCAGGACAGGCAGGTAACACCTAGGCTGCCACACAAATCACTCACTCACTCACTTATCATCTATACCACTGTATTCTGTATACAGAATCGCGGGGAGCCTGGAGCCTATCCCAGGAGACATACAACACGAGGCGGGGTTTACCATGGACAGGGTGCCAATCCATCGCAGGGCACAGACACACACACTCACTCATTCACACACTACGGGCAATTTGGAAACTCCAATTAGCCTAACCTACATGTCTTTGGACTGTGAGAGGAAACCGGAGTACCTGGAGGAAACCCACCAAGCACGGGGAGAACATCCATCCACACACACCCCGAGCCGGGAATCGAATTCAGAACCTGGAGGTGCAACTGTGCCAACCACTAAGTTACTCTGATGTGATGCCCATCATGCAGATATTCTGTTAAATAAAGATAAAGTTGCAAAGCTGCGGTTTCATATGCATGTGGAAACTGGGGAGTTCTGAGGAAACCTTCATGCACACGGAGGACAGCCAAACACATACAGTTACCTGAGCCAAGGATCCAACTAGAGGGCCTGGAGCTTATATATGAGATTTGAATAAAAAATTTTCAGTGCTGGGAAATATTTTATTATTATTATTGCTCATGGTAATGATATATGCATTTTACAGATGCACTTCATAGAAAAAAAAATATTGAAATACTCTCTCTCTCTCTCTCTCTCTCTCTCTCTCTCTCTCTCTCTCTCTCTCGCTTACCCTGGGACCAAGGAATAGGATGAATAATTTTACAGTGCCTCTGTATTTATTATTGCACTTAGTTTAATAGGACTGTGTTTCCAAGCCAGCACAGGGTTAGTGTATATCTATGTATGCCAGACAACCTGATATCAGAGATGATGGGATACCTCTTACCAACAGCCACCCCCCCCCCCACCCCCACCCCAATGTCTCTCCTTCAGTCTGCCTTTTCTCCCTTCATTTGCTTTCTCTATAAGCAAGCAGGCATGTTGCTCCCCCTCCCACTCTGTAGAAGAATTGATTCTAAGAATGGAAAGTCATTGAGAAGAAATGAAAATGCACCATGAGCATGCAGGCACACACCTAGACCCTTACACACATTTACTATGTTATGGATGTTCATTAAAAAAACACACACACACATACACATTTTGAAAACACACTTTCATGCAGAAATATTAAAAAAAAGGATAAAAAAAAAAACCTTATCGGGGAAAATGTAATCTGTAATGGAGAGACCAATTTCTGTGCAGTGTTAACATACAGTTGTTACTGATGACTCTCCTTCACTGACATTGAGCCAGAGAGAGAGAGAGAAATGAATCAAGAAGTACACTGTGTATTTCTTGTTAAACATACTTAAAATAATCCTCTGCCACTGTATTTAGTGTATTTAATATTTATTCCCTTAGTCATAGAAATCACAATCATGACTGTAGAGAATAAAAAAAAAAAAATCTCATTTACCAGATTTGGCTGAAATAGCTGCCACAGAATTTAAATAAACAATATACATACAAATGAAAAGAAGATATAAAGATGAACAGCTGTGATGTGCACACAGAGGCAGGACATAAGTGTTTAAAAGCAGCATGGAATTTGTTGATGTATATTCAGTACTGATTGTAATATTTCTGGCCAGAAGTCTAATCAGAGGCAGGTCTCATCGAACCCAGATAATCTGTATTTCAAAACACCAGAAAATAGGTGATGATCATGAAACAAGGTACTGTAAAACCAAGAATAAAATGTATGTCTTGAGCGACTCCTCATTGTTTTCATATGTTGTCCTTTTTCAGCATAGTCTTGATGAATAGTATCCCAGGATTTGTGAATGACTTTTTTGGCTCTCCTTTACAAGTTTTTGGCTCTCATTTTTAGTCCAGTCTCTCTTGAACACTTGTAGAGGAATGCCTCTTGCTTGTGAAGCCACATAGTGACCTATTAACTATTCAAAAATTTTAAAATATATAATTCTAAGGCATGACAGGTGCAAATGATAGATGATCCGTCTGGTGATTAGTATACTTGTGATGCTGAATGCTGAGTGGTTGAATAGATGAAAGGGGGAATGAGGTTGCTGATTAGGTTGTTACATGAACAACCAATTTTTTAATTGTATCTTTATGAACTTTGTAGTCTGTCAGAGTAAAACATTTGTTACCATTTTCTGAAAAATGCATTTTAATATGAATAAATGAGGGGTAGCTCAAGACATTTGCACAGTACACAAGACTTAGCAATGAACTATAATCCAGCATGATATATACATTAAGTTAATCAAGTCCTTGATGTAGTACAACAGGACATCATCAAGAAAGATGCTGTACCAAACACAGGGCAGGGGGAAAATACTAGAATCATACTAAAAAGGACGACAAGAATGAACCAGTAATGCTCCAAATCCGAATACAAAGCTATTTCATGAAACTGGAGAATATAACAATATGCAAAGGTACCTAAAAGATAAAGAAAAAGAAATGGGCGTATTCTACTACTTTGGGTGATAAGAAAACAAAAAATATGACAAACCACATGATAATCTACTCAATCCAATATACAACATTTCACTAGCCAATATTTTTGGCTTGCTGATTGACTCTTGCAATATGAAATACAATATGATATACAATATTGCAATATGCAATATGAACTGTTCATGCGTGCTTGTTAAAAATCTATGCCCTCTCTCAGAGCATTCTCACAACTTTTAATATAATAGAATGGCTAAAGGAGTTTTTTTTTTTTTTTTTGCAGTAGATGTAAAGACAGAACAAAACATTGTAGTACATGTTTGTGCATAAAATCCATCAATTGCCACGACTGCTTCTCTAATATCCAAGTGTGCGTGAGAGAGAGAGAGAGAGAGAGAGAGAGAGAGAGAGAGAGAGATATGACGGGAAAGCAGCAAAGTGCTGCTTTTTTCTTTTGAATGGTAGGATGACTCATCTCACTCACTGCTGCACTATGACTAGAGAGTTGAGGTAGGTGAGGTTTGGGGTGCTACTGTAGGCACTAGTAAAGCTGTGTGCGTGCATGCATGTGTGTGCATGCATGTGTGTGTGTGTGTGTGTGTGTGTGTGTGTGCGTGTGTGTGTGTGTGCGTGTGTGTGTGCGTGTGTGTGTGTGTGTGTGTGTGTGTGTGTGTGTGTGTGTGTGTGTGTGTGTGTGTGTGTGTGTGTGTGTGTGTTGCAACAAAATGACCTTGACTTGCATTATCGAAATGAAACTCAATTGATCTTTAATTCAATTGAAGACCAGTAAAATAATTTGAAGTGTTGTCACTTGCTATTAAACGTCCAACTTCTGCAGACTTACATGGCACGTGAGTACTACAAATAGGCACATCCGGCTGAAAATGTGCAGGTTTGAAAATGTTAATATG
This sequence comes from Clarias magur, assembly GCA_013621035.1. Lineage (NCBI taxonomy): Eukaryota > Metazoa > Chordata > Actinopteri > Siluriformes > Clariidae > Clarias > Clarias magur. The sequence continues at coordinate 25,799 of QNUK01000045.1, read as the reverse complement.
TGGATATACAGTACTGTATATGCAAACATTTTAGTATATCTTCTCAAATGACAATACTATAAAAATTAATCTTGAATATATTTTAGTGTAGTCAATGTGCAGCTTGTATAGCAGTTTTGTATTACTATCCTCTGAGAATAACTTAACACACAGCCATTATTGTCAAAATACCTGGCAACAAAAGTGAATACACCCCAGGGTTAAGTGATAACAGCTACATCTTTAACCATGCAACGTCACATGTCCTATTTATCCTGTTCATGTGTTTGTCAGTGGACCTGAAACCTATTGAGCATCTGTGGGGAGTCCTCAAGCGGAAGGTGGCGAAGTGCCATGTGCCTAACATCCAGCAGCTCCATGATATCATTGTGGAGTGGAAGAGGATCCCAGCAACAACAGCTGTGCAGCTCTGGTGAATTCCATGCCCAGAAGGATTAAGGCCATGCTGGAAAACAATGGTGCTCACACAAAATATTGACATTTTGGACACGGTTTTGACATGTTGACTTTTTCATTTTTTCAGTTTAGACAATAAGGTCTGCATGTTGTGGTATTGTTAGACTTTACGGTTATACAAGCTGCACCCTGAATCCTCGAAAGTATATCCAATTTTTATAGTATTGTAGTATTATATAGTACCATTGAACATCTCTGAATGTACAACACATTGGACCTTAAAGCAGATTGGCTACAGCAGCAGAAGACCATGCCAGGTGCAATTCCTGTCAGCTGAGAACAGAAAACTCAGGCTACAATTCACATGGGCTCACAACAGAAAATGCACACTAAAAGATTGGAAAAACATTGCCTTGTCTGATGTATCCCAATTTTTGCAGAGACATTTTGGTGGTAGGGTCAGAATTTTGCATAGACAACATGAAACCAGTGTTCTATCCTGCCTTGTATCAATGGGTCAGGTTGCAGGTGGTGTGATGGTATGTGGGTTATTTTCTTGGCAAATTTGAGCTTATTGCTTATTAGCAATTGAGCATCATTTAAATGCCACAGTCTACCTGGGTGCCTCCCTTTATGTCCAGCAGGATAACGCACATGTCACAAAGCTAAACCTTTTGGTTTTGTGAACATGACAATGAGTTCACCTCCACAGTCACTAGAACTCAATCCACAGAGCACCTTTGGGATGTGGTGGGATGGAATCATGGCAGTGTAGAAAAAAAAATCTGCAGCAACCACATAAGCTATCATACCAGTATGGACCTAAAACTCTAAGGAATGGTTCCAGTACCTTGTTCAATCTATGCTATCAAGGATTAAGGAAGTTCTGAAGGCAAAAAGGCATCCACCCAAGGAGTACTTAATGAAGTGACCGGTGAGTGTACAGTATAGGACAACATTTATGTCTATAAAGCACTGAAACACCCATTTTTATTACAGACACACTTTAAATTTAAATTACAATAAATGAAAGCATGTTAGCTTAACAACTTGTTTAACATTTCTCAGATACACAGTCATTCATAATTTATCATTCAGGCTAGACACATTATCTGATACAGTATGTCAGTGAAAGTAAAAAAACACAGTTGGTCATCATAAAATCCAATTTAATTGCATTGTTTTTGTTACACCTTTGTCATCTTCATTTAAACATGGCAAAGAGAATTTATTACTTACAGTATACAGTGTTGATTAAGAAGATGTTTTAAGATTTAAGCTCTTTACTTAGATTTAATGAGCAGATGTCCTATAGAAGACACTTTCATATGATTTGTATTCCACTGCTGTTTTAATGAATGAATTAAATGTTCCCACTTTCATCTAGAAAAAAAGATATAGAACATTGGAAATATAAAATAATCAAATATTTGGGCCATTATTCATTAGAGTACTAAAAATATATATATTAATAGTTGCAGCTCTTATGTGCGCACGTGCACCAGTTGTGTTTTACAGCAGAACAGAGGCTGTGTGAAATCTTCCTGTCACTTCTTATTCTGATAAACATGCATCTCTCATTGCACTCACATGCACCGTACAGGGCAGAGGATTGAAAACACTGTAACATTTTACACCCTCTAGAGAACAGGTTCAGACTTTCCAAATGTTCTCATCAACCATAGAGTTATAACATAAGCCACTTATACACACCTGGGAACACACACCATGCAGCCAGTAGTGGATTATCTCCCAACTGTACCTGCAATCAATCAACAAACCAGTCCTGCAATCAAGCAATCAATAAGACCTTCAAAACACAAGTGACCACAATTGACTTGTGAAATGGCTGAGCACACAATGAAAGATTGCCCGTGCCTTTTAAACTATAATTGAGAAATCAACAGACACTAAAGAAGCTTAGAGCAAGTTCCCCATGGACATCTGAGGTGTAGATAATGCTCATTCATGCACTGATGCATGAACATGGTATTTTATGGGCATTCACATGGTATGTAATAAACCTAACATTCCCAGATATATAGGGCTGAAACCTCCATGTTCGGTCAGTTGATTTCTAAATGAGGTCATCTTAAATATAGTCATACATATGTAATGTTTCTTGCTTTAAGAGTCACAAAAACTAAATGTAATTAAAGCTTAACTGATTTCTAGTATTAAAATTCCTTATTTTATTGGTATATGGATTTTTTGCTTTCTAAAAATAAAAATGCTTAATATGCAAAATTGCCTGCCAATATAACAGAATGTTAAGCTTTAATTTAATCATAAATGTAATAATAAATACTACATAAATAGTAAGTTTATATTGTATTTGGTAAGTTATAACAGAAAATAATAACAACATGTCAACCTGGGATTTGTGATGAAATTTCGGTGACATTTACAGAAGACTTCAAGCACAGTATTCTGAAAATACTCTTAGCGGCAGAAACACACGATCATTAACCAACACCACTTGCACATTAAAAGAAAACTTGACTGCAGGTTATTATTACTGGATCTCCCACACAGTCCTGACCTTACTCCATGTTGTCACATACAATTGGGCCATTAAAAGGCCATTAAAGGAGTTCCTGGGTGTCGAGCATTTCAGTGTGAAGCAGGCAGTCTGATCCTGGAGAAACTTTTTGCCTTGATGGTATCAGTCCCAGTTTGACTTGAATATCTTTTTTTATGACCAATACAATAACAAAATGATAATAAAAAAAAAAAGTAATTCACTATATACAAGGTATGTCCACTTTTTTTCCTTTATCCATTATTTTACAATTTGATAGAATTTTGCATGTGACTTTACAAATAAATTTGCTTGTAAACAAAAGTCAGCTTCATGCTTTTTTTCTTCTTTTTTTGTGTGTGTTTAAAATGTATCACTAGCATAGGATTTCAGGAATTAAAAAGACAAATATCTCCATCCACCCCCTCACTTCATCACCTCTCACCTAGCTTCCTAAAAACTCTGATTCAGTGAAACAACAGTATTACAAATGTGAATATATTAACAGGTAATAGCTGTTATAATGTAAGTGATACAGGAACTTGATTCTTAGACAATAAGATTAACCCAGCTCTCTGTTCCTAGCTCCATCTGTCAGTGGATCGCCAGCCTTCTGACAGACAGGTAGCAGCTTTTGAGACTGGGGAAATGAATGTCCAACAGCCGGACCATCAACACTGTCGCTCCCAGGGATGCGTTCACTCCCCACTGCTCTTCTCTTTTTACGGACGGCGCTGCAGTCCAGGATGGTGACACGTCTGCATATAGAAGTGAGGTTGAGCAGCTGGCTGTCTGGTGCAGTCACAACAACCTGGGGTTGAACACATTCAAAACGGTAGAGATGATTATAGACTTCAGGAGAAACCCCACTGCACTTCCCCCACTCCATCATGAACAACACAGTAGCAGCAGTGAAGTCAGTCCAGGTCCTAGGCACCGCCATCTCTTAGGACCTGAAGCGGGACAATCACATTGACTTCATTGTTAAAAAGGCCCATCTGGGGGTGTATTTATTTTACCAGCTGAGAAAGTTCAACCTGCCCCAGGACCTGCTCACACAGTTCTATAGTACTTTCTGAATCTGTCAGCTACAAATCAGACATCAGAAGACTACAAAGGATGGTTCAGACTGTTGAAAGGATTGGTGTTCCCCTGCACACCCTTTAAATACTGTATATAGCCAGAGTAATGAAAAAGGCTAAGAGTTTTTTTTTTTTTTGGTGTTATCCATGGTGTCTTCTCTGGAAGCTTCCAATAAAAATAGAGAAATTAAGGGATGCTTTATATTTTTTAAATTATCCTTGGATAAGTAAGGTCCATTTTTTTATCTTCAGCATTGATTGAAAAAGTTAATGCTGTCCATGATAGAAGGATATCGGAACACTCAGCACATCACAGGCTGTTGCCTATGGGGCTTATCAAGCGAAGAGTTCAAGGTTGTTGACCAAGCCCCCAACTTCGCCCGATCTCAGTTCGGTTGAGGATCATGGGATGCACTAGACAATCAAATCTGATTCATGGAGGCCCCACAATTCCTAAAGGATCTGCTGCCAACATCCTGGTGTCAGACACCACAGAACACCCCCTGAGGTGTTGAGGAATCATGTCCTAAGGGGCCAGAGCTGCCCCGGCTCACAAGGGAACTCACACAATACTGGGCTTAATGTTTTGCATTTTCATGTTATGGCTGATTAGTGTACATTGGTGGTATACTGATGATGGTGTCTATGCAATCGCTAATATCCTCAGACAGCTAGCATCTTTATTGATCCTTCTACCCACTCCTTTAACTTCATCATCCTAGCACCACTGACTGGACAGTCCAGTTCCTCAAGCCTCTATGGCTGGCATCTTGTCCACGGGGAAACAAAAGGGCTTTTTACCAAACGAGAAGAAAGAGTGTCGGTACACACTGTGAAGCAACACTATCTTGTACTAACATGTTTTTCTTTTTCTTCTCTCCAAGGTTGCTCTGTACAAGTGTTCCCTCCAGCATGGCGTTAAGCCAACAGGCGTCTTATTCTATTCTTGATGCCTGAGGATTCCTCTAATCACCAACATGGACAACACTTGAGGCACATTTACTGTAAAACTTCATTCTGCACTTTCATGTAGACAAAATACACTTCCTGATTTTTAAATACTTATTTACGTGTGTGTATTTTATGATCACACAAGTCCTTGGACACTTTCTATATCACATGCCCAAATAATCTGCTGATTCCAGTTCCTGATTTTTAATTAAGGATTTTCTTTTTAAATTAACACACAGTGATCAGCAATGATGCTGATGCAGACAAATCTCTCAGTTAATTGATGCTCTTGTGTGTTTGTGTCTGCAAAAATGTTTAAAAATCTAAATTCTCATTTACTTCACTGGTTTCATCCTTAATATTTATTGTATAAATTTCAATGTGTGCGTGCGTGCGTGTGTGTGCATGCGGGTGTGTGTTTCTACAAGGCTCAGGCACTGTACTGGATAGATGACCACTGGTCTAACAAAAGATGTTCTCTCAGTTGATGATGTTAATACTGGAGAGCACTTGCTCCAGAAACTCCCTCAGGTCTTCAGCTGAGTTCTTCCCACAGTCCGACAGCGCACAAAAGTTCTCATCCATGGATATTACGCATATGCTACCGATCCTGTGGATAGAGATTAAGATGAAATACACTGGTTTATTTATTTAACTTAATTGCAGAGTTCCAGAAACGAGCTTAACAAAGGTCTGTGGTGGAGTGCTACTGGGAAGCATTAAAAAGCTATAAAAACACACATTTGTTACCAGATGCTTCTACATCCTTGCAATCAAGAGGTTATGAATATTCATATTATGAGTTGTGGCCAGTGGAGCAGCTGCCTCAGAAAAGGTGTATGTGTGTGGGTGTGTGCCTACTGTACATTTATAGATCTTTGTGTCTCTGATTCAGGGGCAATTCTAGGATCAGACATTTAGGGGGCTCAGCCCTTTATGTGGTCCCATGTCTCCTATTTTTCATGCTGCCACTTCCATCTATCTCCTGGAAGATCAAGACCTCTTCACAGGTCCACCAGGAAAGCCACACCTCGGAGAACTCAAATATGAGGAACTTACCAACTGACCTCATACTGAACAAGCTACTTGCATGAGTAGTGAAACGTTTCTACTTAACAAGAAAGAAATCCAGTTAACATGACCCAACTTCCAGATATCCAAATAAATGGTATTCATAAATGGATATTAGGTTGCTTTGAGCAATGCAGAAAGATAACCTAAATTTCAACTTTAGTCTTCTTACCTGACCTGATCCTTGTTGTTGTTGTTTTCTTTCAAAAACCTTTCTTATGGTATATCTATAGAAAAAAATGCATTTAAAATGATTTAGGTTTTATTCTGATTGTTCAATTCACCGTCCACAGATCTACTGTACTGTAAATATAGCATAAAGCTCAAATTCTATCAGAATAAGAAATGGGCTATTATGGGCACCAACTTTGCTGATTTAATTAGCTGTGACTACTGTATTTATATTTTTAGTGACCTAGAGAGTGGACGACACATTCCTCTCTTTTGGTTAGCAGGGTCTGGCAATGTTAATGAGATATTAATGTTTAGGTTGGTTTATATTAAGACGCATGCATGTGTAAAAGAGACAAACAGATCTCACTGTTTTACTGTAGCTGTGTAGCTGTGACACATGTTAAGGTTTAAAGCAACTTAAAGTAAAAGTACACCAGCACTGTAAAAGAAGATTACTATCAAATCAGAATGTTCTTTAGCTATCTACATCTCTGTCAGCTTCCACTTGCTCACTTGCTGAATTTCCTTATGCTTTCATTCCGTATATATAGTAACAAAGTTAAACTGTCATGCAATTTACAGTACGGTATGTCTCCCATACATAGGCCACATGAGCTGTAGAAAACCTCTTAATACCTGTTGTCCCATTTAAATACTAGGTTACTACTAATTCTCCATTTATTCCCAGATACGCATGGACTTTTAACAAAGTGTAAACTACAGTATGACTTTAGACAAAATTATGATGTATTACTATCGCTGTCTTTAGGGGTGCGAAGTCCAAATTTAGAGGTACAACTTATAAAAAGGGAGTAAAATCATCTATGCTCTGAGTAGCATGGAAAGTGCACTAAGATTCTATGTACAACTGTGTGCCTTTGTGTGTGTGTGTGTGTGTGTGTGTGTGTGTGTGTGTGTGTGTGTGTGTGTGTGTGTGTGTGTGTGTGTGTGTGTGTGCTGGTGTGCATGTGTGCTGGTGTGTGTGGTGTGTGTTTGTGTGTGTGTGTGTGCATGTGTGCGCGTGTGTGTGTGCGTGTGTGTGTGTGGTGTGTGGTGTGTGTGTACATGTGTGCGTGCGTGTGTGTGTGTGTGTGTGCGCGTGCGTGCGTGTGTGTGTGTGTGTGTGTGTGTTTCTAAAAGGGAAATGGTATACGTATAAATCAGGGACACTATGTGCTAGTCTCCCCAGAGGTGTCTCTTTCTCAGCTGGGCTGCTCTGCTCTCGTAGCTCTGATAAAGACAAATGGGACATAAAAATTCCAATTAAAGTTTTGTGAGAGTGAGGGGGCCCCAACACATCGGGAACAAACTCATTCAGCAACTCCTTCTGTCCTTTTCCACTCTTCTTATATCCCCAACCTAAATCCCTCCCCACACCCTGTGCTCCGTAACCCCTTAGTTCTTTCTTTAAATTTTCATTAAATGTTTCTTGCACATCTCTGTGTACTGCATTTAAGTGTACTCTTTCACACCCAGTTATCCTTCTCCTCTCTGTATATGGGCTTTAGATTGTGGATTAGTGGTTTGTTTAATCCTGTTAGGTGAAGAACTGGCAGAAAATGGAGTAAAACACACACACACACACACACACACACACACACACACACACACACACACACACACACACACACACACATACTGTACACACACGCACACACACACACACACATTGTACACACACACACACTGTACACACACACACACACACATTACTCCCACACTGAAAGCTCTTGATGTGGCTCTCATCAGACGGTGGTTGATGTGTATTATGTAAGCCGTATGTGTGTTGTGGGGGTGGGTGTCACGGAGCTTGCTGTGTCATCCCCATCTTGTTTAAAGCAAAGCCATATGCCAACTTGACGCTTACACATGCATACACACACAGCATCCCCTGCCAGACTACATCCTCTTAATTCAACGCAGTGTAGCCGGAGGGGAAAGCTCTGTAGGGGTGCATGTCACACACCGACTCTGCTAATACATGAAGGTCACACACTCTGAGAGATGCAGCGTTCTGTTTAACTATGCTTCATTCTCAACATTACTGCACACATTATTACTATTACAGCAGTAAATCTGTTAAATTCTTACACTAGCTACATTTCGTCTAATGATGCATTAATAATCTGACAACTGAACGAAAGGAGCATGATGTAAACACCTCCATCAGAATGGAGCAAATTGATTAAGGTCATTCTGGGTAAAATGGTTCTGAAATGAAATGAGCTGAATAATCTGTCTAATAATCACTTCAATGGCGAAATAATTGCAATGTGAATTCTGAGCATTTGCACAAACCAACTGCAAAAATTGTGACCAAAATTCGAAGATTATTTTATTTTTTTGCATAACCGTTTTTTACGTGAGTATTTTCTTTACGTGATATTTCTATTTACTTCTTCTCACTTCATTTTTGATAAAAAAAATTAAAAAAAACTTTGATTTTACTCACTACACCTTAAACAGAAACTCTTCAACTGATGATCACATAAAAGGACATTGAGTTTCACAGTGGAACGACAGGAACAAAATAATTGTACCAAGATTACAGAAATAACTGATAGGTCATTATAAAAGCACACTTTGATTAGTGCACAGTTACCTGGGCTACGGATTCCGCCCTTTTGGTCCTTTGGGTGCAAATTCTTCTTGCTCCTTTTTCAAGCCTCTCAAACAGGCACAATTTTTAAGGTAAGATTAGAAACGATCTAGCTAACAAGCTAACATAATGAATAAAGCCATTGTGAACTCTTATGCATTTGGATTGTGTTTTATGCCAAATGTAATTTTTATATCAAGGTACTTGCCTCATACCTCATACTTGCCATAATGGTAGCAAATAGCTTGTTTGACTACAAAAGTAATAAAGGATGTTAAAAGTGCTACTCATCAGTCTTTAAATTAATGTCAAATCTTATTTCTATCAAGAAGTCATGTCAGTCTGTCAGTGATCATTGTATATTGCCTACTGTACATCTATATCACTACATTTCTGGCTATTAGAAGTTGAAACATTTATTTATTTATTTATTTTAAAGTTTGTCAATGTTTTCATTTTAACAAATGAAAAGCCATAGCTCCCAGCAAAAAAAAATGAAAAAAATAATGATGGTCTCTTCTTTATCCATGAAATTCACCAAGGTTGAAAGTTATTCAATCTACAGTAGCTGTGTTCATTCGTCCATGTCCATCCATGTTTAAACCAACCAGTCAAATCAAATACTTTTAAAATTGTCTTTAGAAAATTACAATTATTAATTAAAATTACCAAATTGCCTTTTATAGCATTTTCTTTCTTGTAATGCTTGCAATGTTTCATGAATTTGTAAAGCAACAGAACACAGCCAATGAACTGTACATATATTTATTCATTATTAATTATTATCATAAAAAAGCATGTTATATTTCTGCTAGTTTCTACTAGGCTTGCCCATGGATCACTTGGGGGACTTTTGTTTTGTAAAGGATTTTTTTTTAATTAAAGAATCAACACAAAGACTTTAATCCCTAGCAAACGACACATTAGTACTATTTACCCAAATCAGAGCAAACTCTTATGTCTTCTCTCTAGTTCATTAGTTCACACGTTCACTAGTTAACAGGAGACTTATCAATTACTTTTAAGTAAAATATGTTAACTTTTAATCGAGACATTTTAAGGTTGCTTACTCAAGTGGAACAGACATCAACCTACTGTAATGATTTGAGGCACAAATTGTCCTTACTGTATATATTTTTGCCTTTCCACTTAAAATTTAAATCATTTTTGTTCAACAATTTTTGAATCTGGATACATTAAGATGAATTTAAAAATGAGAAAAAAATACATATTTTGTTTTTGTAAGTCACGTTTGATTTCCCAAATTCCAACACACGAGTAACCTCTTGTCACTTTTGTCACTCTTGTCTCTTCCTTGTCCAGTTCCATGTGCAGTGACGGGTGTCCAGGTACAGTAGCACATGTCCGAGACCTTGTAATTTCAGCAGTTGAAAGCTTCTCTTCACTTTGATGACTTCTCTGACCTCCACTGAAATAACTTCGCCAGTCACTTCAGTACGGCATATCAGCCTGATAAGGCCATGGAGGAGTCATAAATACAGTCTGCACACTTTATTTACACAGAAAGACTGACATTTTGACTGACTGTCTTCTCCCTGACCTCCACTTAGAAATCCAACCGGAATAATGTGAAAAACGGACGTCGCCATCCTCCATCTTTATACTGTATATTCAAGTAGCTGGTCGGTATAGCAAGCACAGCTGCATCCCAAAGCCTTTTCTTATCATTTCTCCTCTTCTGACTATAGGGAATTTTATGCTAAGAAAATACATATCTTAAGGAAATGAACTTCCTCTGCTCATTTCCATTAAAATTAAAGTTAGAAAAGATTTAAAGGTCACAGTCAGACTTTCAATGCTTTTAATGCCATCACATTCTTTCAGATACAAGAGTGAGAAATTGATCCTAGTTCCATGCTGTTTGATACATCAGCCCCTTTGTATGCTTGTGTTTGATTTACTGCAGGGGAGAAGCATCTTGGAAAATACTGCATAGAAGAAACCATGACTCACAAGCAGACATGACTATTATATGCATTTTATTACAGAACCCCAGGGCACAGGTCCAACATAAAGAACCAGTCAACAGAGATTAAAAAAGACCTCCTAAATCTGTCTGATGTGTTGTACAGTCTGCTCTCTAGGCTATAGATTATGCACAAGCAGAGAGAAATAAAGGCTTTCATGCTTATGCATAGAAGAGCCACGAACATGGAAGTGAACTAGTGTAGACCAAAGGGAAAATCATCACTAAAGGACTTTCATATTGATCCTTATTATGAACATGTGATCTTCAATAGTGTCTGTTATTTCTTTTGTAATGAAATTCTGAGTTAACCTTATGTTACTGGCATATTGGTGTATATTTTAAATTTGGCTTTAATTCAATTCAATTCAATTTTATTTATATAGCACTTTAAACAATGATCACTGTCTCAAAGCAGCTTCACAAAATGAAAAGAACATTTATGGAAGTGTGTATGAGTGAGAAAAATGTGTCTAGATAATAATGAGACTGTCCCTGATGAGCAAGTCAAGAGTGACGGCGACAGTGGCACGGAAAAACTCCCTGAGATGGGAAGAAATAGGAAGAAACCTTGAGAGGATCCAGACTCAACAGGGAACCCATCCTCATCTGGGTGATAACGGATAGCAGGGCTTATATAACATCATGTGTGTTATGCAGCTGGAAGTTCAATATAACTGAAGTTATTTAAATTAACATGAAGTCCAGTTCAGCACAGGGATGAGTCAGCAGGTGCAGAGGGCAGAGAGGCTCTGGATCACTGGAGGCACAGGAGCAGCATGTGTAGCTCCAAACCATCATGAAGCAGAATCCAGCTGGAACTGGTCCTTCTCTGGATGCTTCACGATCCTCGCAGGGTTGGCCTCTGTCTCCTGAAGCTAGAAAGCCTAGCTTGTCTACTAGCTACTGAAAGTTTGATAGATCCACTGGAATTGAATTTTTATTAATATGACATAGAACATTTTTTAAACAATTTTTGAAAATATTAAGTGGATAAGTATGAATTTTTCTATTGAATGCCATTGTAACTATGCAAGAAATGTCAGACTGCGATGTTAGGCTGACCTAAAATTAAATAGAATTATGAAATTCTGACTAGAATAATGATTTATTGTGTTTTAGGGGGGCCCTTCTGCTTATAGTCAGAAATCTTATAATATATGTAGACTGGACGGAATGGCCAAGTGTTCACATACTTTTCTGGCCAAAAAGAAAATTGTTTCAGAATGGTCAGATTATTGGCCTGCATCAAAGAAAAAATTATTAATTAAATTCAGTTAAGAATTCGTCAACTCATTATAAAAACCTGGAATGATACTGTACTGTCACAGTGAACTGTTAAATTCATGGGACGATATGTTTGAAAAATCACATCTGATCAGAGTTGACTTAAATGTTTAGTGAAGTTGTTGTAGAAATCATGGCTAAAATTATAGTAAAAGTAAAAGTATTTACACACACACACACACACACACACACACACACACACACACACACACACACACACACACACACACACACACACACACTCACAATATTGAGTACAAAGCATACAATAAATACAATCTATGAGCATTCATGCATATAAGAGTACTGTGTGTACAGTATATATACTGTACAAGGAAAAGGTCAAAATAATTTATAGTTGACTTGTTCCTGTTTGTTAATATGCTAATTTTAACTATTCAATCTAACTAATCCATAGGTTAAAGTGACTTGTATTAGAACACCTACAACGTCCATTCAGTGAAATTTCTTGGAAATGAAGGCATAAAGTTGATTGACACAGAAGACTTCAAGCACAGTACAGTGATGAGACTCTTAGCCGCAGTAAAACATTGAATGGTGCAAACGTTTTAAAGAAGACCGTACATCCGTGAAAGATGATCTCAGTGATGTGGCTTGCAGCCCGCTGTACTCGTTCCAGTGAACATTTAGCAAGTTGAAAGCCTGATCCTTTAAAATCAATTGATAACTTGTTTCTGGGAACTGTACACACAGTCTCTTACAAACACCAGTTGTACATTACAGGAACTTGGCTGGGAATTTTAGAATTCCAGAACCTTTAGTCACAGGACAGGAACTAAACAGCTGTGTGTTCATAAAAATAAATGAATGAATTAAAAAGCACTTTAGGAAGACTAATAAAAAATATCTACAATTTGCTAGGGAACATAAAGATGGAGTAAAGGAAAAAGGTCATGGAGTCTGATGAGTCCATATTCCAGACCAATGGGCATATTTGGGTAAGTAGGGAAACACATGAAGTGTACCCATCATGTCTTTTGCCCACTGTACAAGCCTGTGGCGGCAGCATTATGATCTGAGGTTGCTCCTGTTAGTCAGCTCTAGGCTTTGCAATGTTACGTCTTATGTGGCATAAAATTGAGTCAGTCATTGACCTGAATGTACTGAATGATCATCTTATCTCATCTATACATGTTTCCTATGCTGATCTCACAGGCATGTTCCAGGACTCTAATTGTGAAAGAGTGGCTCAAGGAGCATGTGCCCTGCAATCAAAGCTAAAGGCGATCAAAAGAAATGTTAGAGTATGTGACCTTTTTTTGGCCAGCCAGTGTAAACTAAGTGAAAAAATTTAAACATGACGGAATTTTCATTTTGTACTTTGCTGACAAAGATCTAGATGCAAGCTGACTTGCTTAAAATACTGTACAATCTACCACCAGTAACAAGATTATAAATTTTTTCTCTCTCATATCTAATTACAGTAGTTGGACAATATACAACAGATTTACTTCCAAAGAAAATTGTGATCATGTAGACAATTTGTGCCCCCCCCTCCCCCCTTAAAAATAAATAAATAAATAAATAAATAAATAAATAATAAAAAATCTTAGGAAAGTTACAAAGTTCCAAACATTTCCCAACTTGCTACAGTCTATAATCCCAAATGACTTAAGACAGAACAAGCTGACATTTATTCTTCTTGCACTTGTTAAACACCGTCTGTTGGCTTTAAATATTTGTCATGTCTGTCTGACATATTTTCTGATCTACTGCAATGCTTACTGCCTTTCAAAGCATTTAACATAAAAGTGTCAGCTCAGCTTGCAGTAATTTGTCCAAATTTTAACCCCTAGCTACAGATGATGGTCACACTACACCACTTGTTAGACAGAAATCAATGTCTTCTCCTAACCTGAATTTAGGCATGAGATGACATTTTGTTTGCCATTGAGAATAATCCATTGATGAATGGTCACTGGGAGCAAGATGGGTTTCTGTTTGTTTGCACTCAAATTGCCTGATTCAGCTGGAAGAAAGGATGCTGAGAGCTGGCTGTAACTATGAACAGAAGCTTTGTTCAGAGTCAGACTCTCCATCTTCATTGTAGAGTGAACCAGTGAAATATTGCACTATTCCAAAAAAAAAAAAAAATCTTGGCCTCTTTCTTTCTTCTTCTTCTTTTTTTTTTTTGTTTTTCCCTGGCTCTTTTGGATCACAGGCAGCTAATCTCAATCTGTTTCACAGCGATAGAACAACAGTGCTATTGTTAATGCTCTGCCATCTGATTGGTTGGGCAGCTCTGTCCCAGAAACCCTCAGCTTCTCAACTTTAATGCTTATGTTAGAGGTTTTGACTTAAGCCTCCAGTGATTCTTCCTGTTCTCAATCACTCTGCACTTCTTTCCCGGGTGTGATCCTTCTTGCACATGCTTTCTTTTCTCTTTCTTTTTTCTTTATCTTCTCTTCCAATCACGTCCTTAATAGCTTTAATCAAAATGAGGCTTTCTTCTTCCTGCTTATTCAGCAACATACCATACTTCTCTTCCAGAAGACTCATCTATTCACCCAAAGTCTCATACCAACACTGTCCATGTCCTTGCCAATATGCTAGTTTAAAGCAGCGATAAAGTGACATAGCTTGGACCTACATTATACAGCTAGTGCCAAGTTATTTCGGAGGATTGTTTCTTCTTTCTGCCATGATCCAAAGCTAAATAAATTAAAAAAATTTTTTTTGGCTAGCTGATGCTTAATAACAGAATTCCAGAGGTCATCATGTTCTCTCTGCTTGTGGCAAGTTATCCATATACCCGACTCTTCCTCTTAGCGGGCAGCCTGTTTATTTTTGACATTTATCTGTTGACAACTGCTCATCTGCATGTACAACCAGCTTCACTTTTTAATCACTGTCTGAAAAGCCTATTCTCACTAAGCTTGTGCCAAAATTAAGCTTTTATGTCATGCTTTTAGATTCACATTACAATTAAAAATAAAGGAATACATCAAAATTTTGCACTTCCTACAGATTAGCTAATGGCTTGGGCTTTCCTTGAAACTGGAGTATGAAATGGGATGAGCTGATGGGTTCAAAGGACAGAAACGCTTTTTCTTCAGTTCTTTTTTGTTTCCCCGAGTTAGGCTGGTGAAGTTTATTCACGTTGTGGTGAAGGGTGTATTGACTGTTGCAGACATACAGCAAGGATTCAATGACAAATCAAATAAGTATTGTTCCTGGGTAGAAGTCAATAAGGATGTAGTTGGGTCATGTTGGAAGAAGAACTACAGTACTATCATAAATCTTATGTTGGTGTTAATATCTGTTTCAGTCTAATAGGTTATTGGTTATTGTCAGTGCTGAAGGCAAAATCAGGAAAAACCAATCAAATGCTTAGACACACCTTCTAATTCAGTGGTGTTTATAGATTTTTTTCCCCTACATGGTAAAACCATGCCGAAGGCATCCATAATATGCAATAATCTCCTTTCAATCGTAGATATTGAAATGTGTCTGCTACTTATGCACTGTAAAGCCTTCACAGCAGCTCTCATCTGAGGTGCTGTTTGTTAATTGGTGATTTCTGAGGCCGGTGAGTCTAAATGGACATCTCCTCTGCAGCAGAGGCAAGTTGTGTTCTTGGTTTCCTGGGAAGGTCTTCATGAGCGCCAGTTTAAGCTCAAGAAGCTTAATATTTTCAAAATATTATAATCGCAATTTCTTAGTTTCCTGAGACATATCAGTCTGCTTATTACATAACTAATTAAATAAGTTTTCCTCTTCAACACTGACGATATACCAGTAACCTATCAAAGTGAAACAGATATTAACACCAATATACAATTTATGATAGCGGTGTAGTTCTTCTTCCAATATGACCCAACTACAACCTCATGGACTTCTATCCAGGAACAATACATATTTAATTTGCCATTGAATCCTGGAGGTAGAGTACAGTATGTCTCTGCAATGGTCAATACACCCTTCACCCAACTTGAATGCTTAACTGATACAGTATTAAGTAAGCAGCCGAGCATGTGGGCATTTTCAAATGACATCTTCATTGTTTTCATGATAAAATCATGGCCATTAACCATCATGTTGGTCCCCACTTTACAGTAATAACAGCCTCCCTCTTTTGTTTGCAAATTTGTACTAGATTTTTAAGTATAGTTAAGGGAATTGTCCAATTCAGGCACAAGAGCATTAGTGAGATCATTGACTGATGCTGAGTGAGGAGGCCTGATGCTTATTCAGCATCCCAATTAATCCCAAAAGTGTTCAGTGGTGTTAAGGTCAGAGTTCTGTGCAGGGTTCCCAGGGTTCCCACAACCTTGACAAACCATGTGTTAAAAAACAAATCATTTGTATACTTCCCATTATAGAACAGACCAGGATGCATTAGGATCCATGTACAGAGGCACTTTCATAAAAAAAAATCTAGGCAAAGTGACAAAGAAAGTAACTACATTTGCATTTCTCATGTAGAGTAGTGACATAAATGTTCATTCAGGTAGAAGATGCTCTTTGGAGATGTGATTTACATTCAGCAGGAAAATGACCTTTTCCTCACAGTCCAGACAGAGTCAATTCTTCCTCCGTAGTTTTTTCCCCTGCCAAAAGTTTAGCATAATTTATTTCCATTTGCTTCACATTCAGGCTCCAATTCCAGTGCGATCGATGGCTAACTATGCCAGGCTCATAGGTGTATGAGCATTCTTACAAGCGAGCTCAGTCTAGAGATCATCATTTAGACCACAGAATGCAGTTGTCAGGACAGGCTCATTCCAGCCAGGATTTGCAGTGAGGGAAATTGAGTACATAATCAGAGTCAGGTAGTTGTCCTTGTTTCAGCAATTGCACTGCTGTCACAAATTCACATCAGTTCTTCTACGATGTCAGAGATGTGCTTTAGTTGATGGGGATGATCTCGTAAAGTGACTATTAATTGGAAATCCCTCCAGACTTCATCTGGACCTACAATGGAAGAGGAAGTCTTTTGTAACAGACCAGACCAGGAAGAGACTTTAAGTCTATGTGAGATGGTACTTTACAGGTCTGAGAGCACAATTTAGAACAAAGCATCATGATAAAGTTAATGATCAAAATGCACAGTTGAAAAGACAGAGGCACAAGATAGGGTACACCCTGGACAGGGTGCCAATGTAATAGAATAGAACAGAATAGAATAGAATATTTTACATTGAGAAGATAATAGAGGAAACTTGTGTACTGTTCCTTTGTTTATATAATTTACCGTGACCCATTTTGCCATAGTAAAATGTAGTTTAGACTTTTATAGCTTGTTTCTTTGTGGTGGAAAAGGAGAATTCCATCCCATCTATCTTCTTTGGACAACATGTAAACCCGCTTACACTCATGGAAACAGCTATGGTTATTTAATGTAAAAATAAAAAAAATGTCAAAATTAGTCCCTGGCCAATTAAATTCGTATCATTTTGTTTGTCCGTCTCATCACCTCATTCATTCTTTTGTTTATGACAGTCCTCTCTACTGGGTTATAGCTTCTAGCTGGAATGCTCTCCTCGTATTTTTCCTTGTTTTTCCATAGTGTGGTCAAAAACCCAACTGAACTTTGTTTCAAACAAGCATTGTCAGATCATGCCATTCCTCTGAGTGACAACCCAACAGATGGGATCTGCTTTAGTCCAACATTGAGACACTTTAATTGCAACAGCTGGAATTAACACACACACACACACAGACACAGACACAGACACACACACACACACACACACACACACACACACACACACACACACACACACACACACACACACACACAAGCAAGCAGGGGTTAGAGGGCATTCTGTGATCCGTATAGAGTGTTTGTAATCTGCTATAGGGCTGTTAAAAAATATAACCCTCGTCTCCTCTGCCATAGACCAGAGCTGAAATGAGCTGCGTTCTAATCACTGATCTGTAGCTGATGTCCCTCACAGTAAAACCGGAATATCATGTCTGCAGTAATATACCGGCTTTATTGTGACACCTAACACTTTCTGGCTGACTTCAGTCACTGCGACCATTTTTGCCACATCCTTCCTGCTTTATGTGCACATTTATTACTCAAGGGTAGACTTGGCTTTCGATTTCTAAATTTACAACTTCATACCACACTACCAATGGTTCGCATTTCCAGAATACTAATGCATCTCCAGCATTTCGAAACTCTTTCCTGAAACTCATTACTTCCTTATTTACCAACAGCTTAATACCTATCCCAGTTCTGTAATAACTCATTCCCATGTGGAAGCCCTAAAATTGCACTTCCACTTGTTTGATTCTATAGTAAACAAACTGAAACAAACAATACTTGCCTATACTCCTATTTCCCTACATGCACTGTAGCCTTTTCGGCATTTCTAAATTGCCATTAATGTTTGTTTGGGTGTATAAGTGTGTAAGTGCTTTCGACCTGCTATTGGTTAGCAGCCCATCCATGGCGTACAGTATTCCATCTTGTCCTGTGAGCTCGCTTTGATAGTCTCCAGGTTCCTTGTGACCATACAAAGGATACACAGCATGAAAAACAAATAAAAGATTGAATGAATTCCAGTATCTGCTGTCACTCAGAAGAGGATTGATTCCCACTTGAGTGTGGTCCCACTCTAGGTTTCTTCCTAATGTCATTTCCCAGGTTTTCCTTGCTTCACCTCTGGTTGCTCAATCTAAGTTAATTTCTGAAAAGCTTCTTTGTAGCTATGTCTATTGTCCAAAGAACTACACAAACAATCATGAATTGAATTGATTTGAAATCTTACCATTTCCTAGATTGGATTTCTGAGCTGTCTTAGACCATGCTTCGTGTTTATTTAGTTTGAACCCCAATTTTTGTAATCTAGTATAGTCCTCTAGCTATTTATTATTATTATTATTATTATTATTATTATTATTATTATTATTATTATTATTCGTGTGGGGACCATGCTTTGGCATTGACCATTTGCTGAGTCTTATTTTTCCTGTTTTGTAATTGTAACTTTTTTTTTTTTTTTTTTATGTGCAATTTGGCTACCTTAACCAGGAGTCTCCGTGTGAAGAGGAGCTCAATACTTAACCAAATAATAATTCATTGATATGTTTTATGATGTCTGATTTATAAAAGTAGAGTGTGTTAGCCATTTATGCTAAACATTGAATTATTTCTAGTCTATAGAATGTTGCAATGTTACAGTACACTTATGAGCCAATCACCAGCAAATTTCAAAGACAAGAAGCACTGCCAGATTTCGGAATTTCACCAGATCCCTGATTGTCTGTAACGGTCTTCCTGTATGTATATACAGTAGGTCATGAGTTTTGTCATGGGTTTCTTTAATCATAAGTTCTCAAACATTTTGCTGCCAGGCATGTTTTTTTGTTGTTTGTTTGTTTTTTTCAAAATCAACTGGCCTTTTCTTTAAAGATTAAGCCAACTATTCAGATTTTAGTGTCATTATTAAAAACATATATACTACAGTTGGAAACATACTTGCTGTAACCCATGCATTTGTTTAGTCAACCTGCAACATGGTGAGTATATTTGTTCACATACTGTAATTGCCTCTATATTAATACTGTAATTGCCTCTATATTAGAGGATTCCAGTAGTGGACACACCAAAGAGTTCATTCATTAATTCTCTATACCGCTTATCCTGTACAAGGTTTTGATAGCCTGGAGCATATCCTCAGGGGATTTGGGGCTTAAGGTAAGGTACAACTCCAGAGAAGTAAATCAGCTTTGCAGAAGGTAAACAAACATGGCGACACTCAAGGATTCCTCCAAATGTTGTGACATTCATATTTGCTACTAACCAGTGGTAAAGAAACATCATGCTGGTAGGGTTAGTTTCAGACCAGGCTGCACAGCTTCTCCTCCAAACCTTCTGCCATTTTTGATGTCCCTATTGACTACACTTCCCATACTGTTGATATGCATTGTGCATCTCGTGGGCACATTGTATTAATTTCTGAGGATGTGAACAAGCTACATACCAAACAAAAAATAGGATATGCGAAGAAGCATTGTGTAAGCATTGCTACAAGCAAGTACTGTATATTTATAAGTACTGTATATAAGAAGATTCAAGTTGCCTTTTTTATTGGCCAACTTGCTTTTGAGCTATTGACAAGGTTTCGCTACAGCGAGATGTGATGCCCTCCTCTAAAAACCCTGCTTATGCTACAAACAACTCTCCAGTAGGTCTGAACAACATTACTGAATTATGTCTTTTTCCACTGCTATTGGTGTATATCTCCCAGGTAAAGAAATGTCTCGTTTGAAGCAGTATGACTTTCTCATTTTCCCCGCCTGCATGTTAATACCTCAGCCTGCAGTGTTCTTATTGGAGAGGATTTGAATCATCCAGGGTGTCTATTCTATTTGTTTGTCTTATGTTCTGTAATAAGATACAGTAGAAGGCACCCCCTGCATACACACACTTACATAAATACACTCCAAGCCAAAATTTGCCCTCTTAGTATCACTGGGGTTGCTCACACACTTCTGGCAATCTAAAAAAAGAAAAACAATAATAAAAAAATTAAAGTGTGATCTAATTTAACAAAAAGTTTTAATTTAAATTTTTTAACCAGGCATTTGTGGATCTTTATTCAAAACATACAGTATCCATGTTAGCAGATAGCTACTTTTGAATACCATGCAAAACTCACCAAAGTCTCTTATAGGTAAACAAATACAACTCCAGTCCCATTAGAATAACTCTTTCCATACTGGGAATGTGTCTCCATCACTTTGTAAATAGGTGATAGTTTGGTAGTACTCTGTTAATTTCTCAAAATGTCATATTAAATAAAATGTCTTATACGATGAATCTTTTGCAGCAGGAGTGAGTTTTTGGCAGTCTACCTTACATGTAAATCCAGATGTTTTATGTCACACACATATAACTGTATAAAGAATTCATGTGGAAAAAAACAATCATAGTGTTACATATGTAACAGAAAGGGGTATTTTATATGACTGCAGTTGTCATCGTAATGTTTAGACTGCAGGACAGCACTCTTTGGTTTACTAATTATTTTTTCTCATAATTTACTTATTAAAGATATGGTGTAAGGGATAGAAAAACAGTAAAAGCAATAAAAGGATTAGAAAGTGTCCATGAGGTGTTGTTTGTCTTAAGAGAAGCCAGGACACATTTCAGATGTTTAAACTGAGGATCTTTTTCACAAAATATACATCACTGAATGTGCATCAGAAAACATCGGGCAGTTTTGTTCTCTTTGATTTTATTTTAATCTGATATTTATTGTTTTGCCTAGCATGTTCATTTTAAGCATACATTTGTTACTAAAATTGACATTCAAAAATAAATCAGATTCACCCTGCGTGACATCGTGTTTATTGGTGTATGAACAAACAAGGATAGGGTTGCTTTCTGAATTATACACATCCAGTATCTTTTATCACTGTTTTTGATTTGTCATCTTTTTTTTTTTTTTGCTTTCATGCAAATTTTCCAAAAAGTGCTTGGCTGCTTCCACAGATGTTAAGTGTCTCTCTCTGTCTCTGATTGGCTCAAAATCATAACTCAGCAGACCATAGTCCTGACACATGATTTCACCAACACTGTATTTATCTTGTGAGGCACCATTAAGACATTTACTATGTTTCCCATTTCCTTGAATGCGTGTGTGTGCGTGTGTGTGTGTGTGTGTGTGTGTGTGTGTGTGTGTGTGTGTGTGTGTGTGTGTGTGTGTGTGTGTGTGTGTGTGTGTGCGCGTGTGTGTGTGTGCACGCTTGTGCGAGAGAGTAATGGAAACAGTGTGGTGCATCTTCACTGAGTTATATGGTTATTAAACACTCCCTGGAGGCCGGTTTGTGGTATCAATCCTTGTTCTCTAGTGATTCATTCAGACTGGTTGCCAGTTAACAAGCTCAGCCTGACACCCACTCTAATGCACTAGTAACAGATTCATGCTTGCTGAGTGTGTGGAGGCTGTAATTTACACAGGCCTGAGTGGAACTATATCAACGTATTTCTGTATCAGCTCTCAAAAGTCCAGACACTTGAGCTACTGTCACTTCCTCCAGTCTACAGATTTCGTTTTTTTTTCTTCTTTTCTTTATTGCTTGCTTTATTTAAGCGCTTGAGTTCATTATTGTAATTCTAAAATCTTGTGGTGTTATATTGACACCCTGTGCCTTTTCCCACTGTTTGTAACTCCCCTTGCTCTCCATTCCTCCAGTGCCCTTTCCATCTCTGCTGCTATTCCCCGCTTTCTCAGCTTCCAGTGGATCAGCACTTTTCTGCATTGGCAGATACACTCTAATTCCCATAGATCTGTTAAGATTAAGCATTATGCTAATTACTTCCTCCAAAGCTTCGCTCACACTCTGCTCTGCTCTTTCACTCTCTGTCATTCTCTCTGCCACTCCCCCAACTCTGTTTTTTCTTCCTGCACAAGATTAGTGTTATTACTATTTACTGAGATGTAGTAGGCTTCATGTTATAAAATAGATTTAAGCCTTTATGAAATTAATGTTATGACCTGCTCTTATTAATCATTTGCCCTGTACAAATAGTTCATTATTTGCATTAAAAAATGTTCATAGGAATTATTGCAAAAAGTGAAAAAAGAAATACAGTTTTCCACGTATAAATCTATCATTTATAGTACTGAACAAATATACTATGTATAAATTAGACTTAATGATAACTAGCGGGGAGGTGTAATTGTTTAAGCATAACTATTTATTGTACGCCCTTTCATTATAAAATTTGATTAGCAATGGAATAACATTTATTCAGGAAGATACTATTTCCATATGAACCATTTGGATTCGTACTTGTCAGGTTGAACCCTCATGTTACACAGAAAAAGACATAGCAGGGTATATATCATGAGTTATGTGCAAGGATGCGGCACATTTTTTAAAAAATATTGATTTCCCAGTACACATAGGCAGCTCTCCAAAACTGAGTGTGTCCAACCAAAAGTAATGGTTGTATTTAAACATCAACAGTTACAATTCTTCATAATCTTTGTACTGTATGTTATATAGACCATCTATTTAAGGTTCAGATTTTTTATGGGTTACAACAATTAAAAAAATAAGACACTGTATGTACTGTACTGTACTGTACTGTACAGTGTGTGTGTGTGTGTGTGTGTGTGTGTGTGTGTGTGTGTGTGTGTGTGTGTGTGTGTGTGTGTGTGTGTGTTGGGGATAACTATATTTGCATGACATACTTGCAGTCTAAAACTGTGACAAAGCCTCCATGCTGTAATTTAAAGTAACCCATAGTGTCTGTGTTTCCTTCCAATAAAATGAAATAAATAAATGATGCACTTAGTTTTAAATGGATTTATGGGTTTACGGCTCTCAGACTCTGACCTATGATACGACTATGATTTTATTATGGTACCAGTAATGTCTTTTACATACAATATTTATTACATAATTTACTGATATAATGATTCTATTTGTAATACTCTTGATTTCTTTTGTATTAATATTGACATTTATACTTTACATTAAATAATGCTGCCATGAGCTGCTATATTATTAAAAGCTATGTTTAAAATGTGCTAAAAATCAATGATAATTAATATGTGGTAAGGTTCATTTGTTATGTAATAATCAATGTTGTTCCTATAAAAGCATTTTGCAAATCGTTTTATTTATTTTACTCCCCAGCAAGCATGATATTGCTGATTGATTTTTAATCATTTAATGTTTGAGAATGTCTGTGAAGTTAGTTGCTGTTGATTATATGGTTTCATTGATATTAAAAGTGGGGCAGAAATGACACAGACACAGAATGTCAATGTAGAAGGAGGGAGGGATGGTGGAGGTTGACTGGTTTGGTTAAGGATCTTGAGAAGATGGGGTGGAGGCAGTGTGAAGCCAAAGTGGCAGTGTGACAAAGGATCTGCTTTAACAGTGGTGGGCTCTGAACGTGAATAGCTGGTTGTCCAAGCTGGGCACCAGCAAAGTCTTAGTGGGCAGCTTGGGAGCAGAAAAAGCTCAGGTGTGTTACTGTCTGTGGAGTATATTTAAACAGAAAACATCTATAATATTCTGCCAGTCATGAACCTACTGTATGGCATGTGGCAGGAGCTCAGGAGCCCAGGAGCCTAGGCCAAATGGGAGCACTCAGTATTGCCAAACCCTATTATTTCCTTTGGACGTTGGGTCAAACGCAGGATTTTTGGCTGCTGTTTTCTGACATTGAAAATGCTTACAGAAGTTTGTGATGTTGGTAAAAACCTGTCATAAATTTTCTCTGCTGTCTTTTGAGCACCACTGGGCTGGTCAATCGGGTGGCAGTCTGCTACATGCTTAATTAAGTTGACTTTACTGCAGGGAACCACCAGTAGGTCACCGGCCTCACCTCGCCTTTCGGTGTGGTAGCAGAGGAGTCTAGGAACTAGGATGTGTTAAGCCACATGGCTACATTTCTGTTAGTGGTCAAAATTCTCCTCTTGGAGCACTTCTTTAGTCAGGGAGCACAGTGGATTAAACGGACAATTTACAGTAATTCACCTTATACTGTACCTTGCCGTCAGTGCTGTCCTCTGGGGTCTGAGCCATGAACTGGTACTATAAAATCCTTTTGAAGTTGCCTGGCTCATCACGGGCCATTGTTTGCAACCCTGCGAGCCAGTTGCACCCTAGAAGAAGACGTACAGTAGAGGTAAGTTGGGGACAAAATCCATGAAAACAACCACTTACCTCACTGATCACACACTCCGAAATGCTAGCTGGAACCTCCCAAATATCTCTACGACCATATTTGAGGGAGAGAGCTGCACTGCCTGAGAAACAGTTAACAGGAAGGCAAAGGTGACAAAGTTAGGAGTCAAAGTCAGTCAAAAGACACAACATCAATCACAGTCTGCTTTTTCAACAGACAGTGAGATGTACACCTTTTGGGCCTCACTCCTTGCAGCTGCAGAACTGGAGGAGCTCTGTGGCAACAGCCTGTGAGCCTCTGAGTAGTGGAATGTCGCTGGAGGTTGGCCTCCAGGACGTGCTGCAGTTACTGCTATGTTGTAAACCTGACCGCCGAGCAATGAGCAGTGTTATGTTTGGGTGTACTGGCTGTAGGCCGACAATCCCAATAACATTCAATGTCAATAAATAATACAGTAATAATAAGTTATATTTAGCATAGCTATATATCAGCATATTTAAATTCTAGAAAATAAAAAGTATCTCTTTAACTTTTTGTTAGCTTCAGTATAGTTCACCAAAGTGATGACATACAGTCAAAAAAATTGTTTAGCTAGTCCCATAAGACCCATTTGTTCTGTCCAATGTAGCCTATGTAGACCTGTTCTATGTAGTGCCCCATTTGGTCTGTACTATGTCCTATGTATGTACAGTATGTATGTATATTTGTACAGAAAACCACTCAGACCAGTCAAAGTGCAAAGGTGTTTGTTTTTGGGTGGGTGAGTAGGTGCATTTGCTAGGAGCTACATAGTGCCTGGTACATGTACAGTACAAGTATGTCCTTAGTCATGGCGAGTCTCTCAGCAGGAATTTGGAGCTGTATGATACACACTCTGAAGGCTCTCTGATTAAAACGAAGCAGGTCTTTTCTGCCTTTGCCCTCGCACTGTTACTCACATTATTCAGCCCTTCACTTCCCCTGCATCGCTGCAATCTTCCCGCTGGCATGCAGGCGTCATTCATTCTGAGATGTTTGAGTGGTTTTAAGTTTTTACACACACACACACACACACACACACACACACACACACACACACACACACACACACACACACACACACA
>QNUK01000449.1:382500-562092 GCA_013621035.1 Clarias magur | reverse complement strand
TGTGATCCACGTCACATACTCCTGATGACAGAATTTCGCATCATGTACTTTTCTTCAGGTCAGTTGCCTGAGTTTTGTGAAAGTCAGTTCCCAGTTTAGACATGAGCAGTCCTCTGAGTTCATGTGAAGTCAAAATTTCTTAGTGTCCCCAATGTATGTCCTCTAGCCTGTCTTGCGTCTGACAGCTATTTGTTGACCTGCTCCAGTTCTCCAGCTCCATGGTCTGTGCACGAGGGTTTTTCTTTCCATCTGACCTCGCCAGTCCGACCATGAGCATTTTCCAGAGTTGAGCGGTTCCTCGTCCTCATCCAGGGGCTCACTGCTGAGTCGATTGTCCAGCTTCTGTTTCTTCTGTTTCTCCGATATATGATGACACAGGTGAGGTCAGGACTGGTGTTTCTGTATGCGCTGTATGATGGGGTTGAGGGCAGTCAGGAGCAGTAGGTTGTGGACATCTTCGAGGTGGGCAGCCATTCAGGTCAGGATCTGTCTTAAGACACTGGAGAGATTGTGAGATTTGACCTGTCCCTAAATGCATTGCTTTTCTGTCCCTAACACATGCTTTACACATCCACATCTCAAAAGCAGCTTAGTTATTAATAATTTCACATCCCCCACCCCCTTTTTTCCTCCTGGAATTCCACATTTCTCAAACATAATTTAGATGTTATCTTTACCACAGGAACTCCACAAGATCTTTTGTTTTGTTTGCTTTTACCCATGATTTTTACTTGTCAAATTTACGCATGCCACTACCTCACAGTGAATTCTCACAGTCCTCTTGACTGCTACCTGTGCACCTTGCACACTGACTTGTTTTTACCTCCGGAGGTCCTTACCTGAGCGCGTCCGCTGCAGGGCCAGTTTTTGTAAACTGACAAAACCCAGTACCCACTCTCTTCATTTTTGTGCACCTTGCACTTTTTGGGTACTCACGGGCCCCTAACCCGTGTGATAGATCCAAGTCTAAATCTATCTCAGTCACTGTGAGAAAGCGCACTTCTTACTCAATTAATGACAACTTAAAGAAAAACAATTTCCTTACCACACGATTTTAGTTCTCATTTCGGTGTTGAGGCGACATGGTGAATCCCCGGTCCTCTCACGCTCGAGAGTCAATTAAGCGTTCGAGATGAAGTGAAAAAGCCTTCGAGGCGTCAGCGCTTACGACTCCCCAGGATTTTCCAATGCCTTCCTCAAACACGGAAAGTTGCCGACAACGCCAAGTATTGTGGTGGAAATTCTGTAAATATTATAAAGACAAGCAATTCATACACTGGGTAAGAGCAAAGTCACAAAGGTTTTATTTTAAACTTCTGCAGAAGGACCAGTCTCACACAGCAAACAATTGCAGCATAGAGAAAGGTGATCTCTTTCTCTCAGCTGTCCCATTTTATACACAACATCTCTGCTAACATAATCAACGCCCCGTACATGAAGTTCCTACATTCAAACTCACAACTCTTTATCTGTCCCAGACCAGATTGTCCATACCATATCATTTATTCAGGGACAATTACAATCAGGTTGTTTCTGTGCTATTCTCGACCTTGTGTTTCTAAGCTTCAGCAAGTTTAAAGCGTCTATAGTCTACGTGGCACAATTACGAATGAATACATAATTAAAATGTGATATTTCCAATATCAATACCAATTATTGGACCAATTTTCTTCTGGCCAGACAGAAATATTATAATAATAGACCTTAAACAGGGCTTTGAAAACAAATGCTACCTTGCCTCCTCTCACTTGTCATACACCAAATTATTGATTCATTTAACATAATAATTCACATCAACCATCAAGAGTAACACTGCATTTAAACCCAACCCCTTACATCATTCACACTCAAAGCTGCAGGAGAGAACGGATTTTGTCAGCTTTGTTTACTGCCACATTTTATCCGATAGCAGTCCGGTTCGTCTAAGAGGAAACATTTTTAAAACGTAAATGCCAAGATGATTAACTGTTTAAATGACATAATGATGATGCATCTCAAGACATTTTAGTCCAGCCCTAGATAATGACATTACCATATTTCTCAGTAAGTGTTGATTACATCTATCAGGTTTACTATAGGAAGAGAATGTGTTTAGCGAGAAAGAGCACATTAGAAGCGAAAGAGGATTTTATGTGGAGAGAAACCACACCGAGTCTCAGAGCTGGTTCTGGGAAATGTGGTGTATTGTAAGTAATTGGGCTTTCACTCGCTCGCCTTTGAACGATCACTGTGACCCAGTGTTGCCAGGTCCACGCTTTTACAAAAAGGGACTAAAATTTTTTAACTGTTTCCACAGATAAATTGGAAATTTGGATATAAAATATCAATCTTCTACAGATTAAATATGTTTTTTTTTCAGAATGCAAAAAGTGAATGCATGTTCTAGTATATACTGTACACACTGTATTTACACACTGCAGGATGTAAATCAGATATGTATGCATTTCATATGTAAGACATAATACAATGTAATTATGCAAGTAAAGTAAAAGTTTTTATAGGATTTATAAGGTACAGATTCTGAGTTTTGGGATTGTGCTGCCAGGTAGCTCCAGGATCACCTGTAGACCCGGCTTCAGTTAGGGGAAGTGAGGTTCTGGTTGTTCTAATTTTTGCTCTGTTAGCTTAGGCTTAAGCCATGTTAGCACAGAGCTAACCATTGTTATCCCTTAGTTATATCATGTTATCCCAGTATTATGTCCTATTGACGAGTTGTGCTCGCTGCTGATCCACCATACTGCACCTGAACTATGCTCTCCTTCACACTATGCTGCTATGCCCTAATCATGCCATAATTGCTCAAGTCATTCCCTGCTCTATGAAATAGTACGCTCAAATCATTCACTCTTACTCACGTATCGTCTATACCGCTTTATCCTGTATTCAGGGTCACAGGGGCCTGAAGTATATCCCAGGAGGCTTAGGGCACGAGGTGGGGTACACCCTGGACAGGGTGCCAATCCATCACTGGGCACACACATACACTCACTTACACACTACGCACAATTTGGGAACGCCAATTATCCTTATCTGTAGGACTTTGGGAGGAAACTGGAGTACCCGGAGGAAACCCACCAAACATGGGGAGAACATGCAAACTCCATGCACACAGAGGAATCGACCCAGGCCGGAAATCAAACCCGGACCCTGGAGGTGCAAGGCGACATTGCTAACCACTACACCACTGTACCACCTTCAAATCATTCAATTAATTCAATCTTCAATGTCGTAAAGCAGATTTACAGACTTGAAAAAAAAAATGATAGAAATGTGTAGGAAAGTGAGAAAATGTGTATGAATCAAAATGATTGTATTGTCTCTGATGAGAAAGTCAAGGGAGCTGGTGGCAAGGAGAAATTCCCTGAGATGGCAGTAGAACAAAACCTTGAAAGAAACCTTGAACCATCGTCATTTGGGTGCTATCAAATAGCATCAATTGTTTTGCTGCCATACCATGTGCCTGATGTTCAATACACCAGATGATGTCTTTAAGTTAATATGTAGTCAAGGTCATTATTGGAGGCTCAGGTAGACTGTAGGAAGGTCCAGTCCTGAGCTATTGAGCGACAGTAAATCATGCCATGCTATGGCTGAACCATGCCCTGCTCTCTCCCAACAATGCCTTGACTTGCCCCATTGATGCCATGCTCTGTTGTCTTGTTATGCCTCTGTGGCGCTGTGCTCCACCTGAACTGTGCCCTACACCACACGAGTCATGGCCAACACCATCTCAGCCAGGCCTTTTACCATCTCGCCTAAGCCCTGCACAGTTCCTACTACGCTCAGCTATGCTTTCTGTCACAGGGAACACCCTGCTGGCTCTACAGTCTGGATTTAAGGACACTCAGCTCTATCCACCACCTAGTTTTGAGAACATTATGGCTTCAGCACACCCTCTCTAATGACACTGTGATTGCTGCTCTCTAAGTCTTCCATAAAGTAGTGATTTCTGTGCACTAGAGCTGTGGTGATCACATGCTTTCTCAGCGCCCAAACCTCAATAACGTTGTGCTTGCTCAGAAACATGGCTTCAATGAGGTTGTACTTGCTGTGTAGACTAGGTTGGATGTCTTGCTTGCTGTAAAGTCATGCCCTAGCTTTGAGGATATCATGCTGGTTCCAAACTCTCCCCTAATGCCTACGAATATCCTCTTAAGCTCCAAATTGTAACCCTGTTACAGTCTAAGTTAGACCTCAAGCTCACCAAACAGCCTCTTTTTGTCCCAGCCCCAGGATCATTTCAAACAGAGTTCTCGCTGTGATCTCAAAAGGCGTCCTTTTCTGTCCTGTGACGACATGGCGTCGGCCCAGCTCTCATGTTCAGCTCTGACTCTCTTACTTTGCCAATTCCTGGCCTCCTATGGCATATTCCACCCCCTGCTCATGCAATCTTTTAAAAAAGAGGCTGTTGAAATCTGGCTCGGAGAATTGAATCACAATGTGATCTCAGTATTGTAAACTGATTTGACTTGTGGTTGGACTGTCGGAGAGACTAAACCACAAGTTTTTTTCAAAAATGTTACAGCTTTTGTTCAGAGAAAATCCAGCATGAACTCCGTCGGACAAAAAAAAAATCTCTAATGCAGCTCCAAATCTTCTTGTGTGTGTTTGTATATGTTACTTTTTCCTAATATGTAACTTTTTCCAGTTACAATATTTAAAAAAAATCTACTTAATGATAATTATGATATTAGTTATTACTATCTGGCAGACCTCAGGAGATAATGTATATAACCCTAATAGTTTAATTGCCAATCTATTGATAGATCATATCGTCCTCTCATCTAATATCACCATGTATGAGAGAAAAATGCCACATCTTTATTATTGTTTTTTTTGTTTAAACTCAGTGGCTTAATGTACTGTATTTGAGGGAAATGTAATGACACTTCTGGATGCACCTGGGGATCAACATTTACAGCTTGAAAGTGATGTAAGTATCTTATAATGGCATGATTAGGCCAGGTAATTGACCAGAGGCTGAGTAATGTTCTGGACCATCAAGGCTGCATCAAGAGGATGCGGAGGCTGTTTGCTCTGGGAGGCTGGATGTAAGGACGACTAACTACTGTATATTGTCCAGTGTTTGTTATCCTCATGAGCCCATGCAATATTCATTCTGTGCACAGAATGAACAATAAGCAGAGCTTTCTATCTCTCAATCAATTCACAACAGGGAATAGGTAAAAGGTTTTTTTTTTTTTTGCATTTATCTGCATTAATGAAAGTATTTAAAAAAAAAAGAAAAAAAGGAAGTCAAATTATGCTTTGTACATTGTTTTATTTGTGATTTGCTTTCTCTTTCCCCAGGTTGACCAATTTTTGTCTAATCATACAAATAACACAAATTATTATGTAAACATGTACAGTAAGTAAAGTAAGTCTTAGCATATAATATTAGACAAAGATTTGGACACACCTTAGTATTCAATGTTTTTTTTTGTGATTTATTTTTTTCATTCTAGAACAATACTGGAGATTTTAAAACTTTGGAAAAATACATGTGACATTAGGTCATTAAGAAATAACACCGACAGACTTATTTTCAGACGTAAAGGTCAGCTGTTCTGGAATATTTCTTGCAAGAACAGTATTGCTGAGTGCATTTGCAAAACCCATCAAGCACCATGATGAAACTGTCTCTTATGAAGACCTTCCCAGAAAAACGTACCTCTGCTGAAGTGGAGAAGTTCATTTAACGTCACCAGCCTCAAAAATCACCAATTAACAAACAGCACCTCGGATTAGAGCCGCTACAAAAGCTTTACAGAGCATAAGTAAGAGATACATCCCAATATCAATTGTTCAAAAGAGATTATTGCGTATGTTGAACGGCTTTAGTATTGTTTTACAGTGTAGAAAGAAATAAAAATCAGGAAATATCATTGAATTACAAAGAGTGTCTAAACCTTTGTCTGGTAGTGGCAAGGCAGGGTGGATCCAAAATGAATTACATTACACATTACCATAACCTGAGCAGAAATGTTAAATATCAGATAGAGGAAAGCACTTCCTAGTTAGTTCCAGGATCAATGAGCCTATATATGAATAAGGTTTGGAAAAACGTCACATTGTCTGATGAGTCTTGGTTTTTGCGGTGACAGGCAAAAGTGTCAGAATTGATGCCAAAGGCATAACCCATCAGTGGATGCAAACTGTCTTGTGTCAACAGTTCAGGTGTAATGGTGTGAGGAATGCTTTCTTGCCTCACACTCGGCTCCTTTATATCAACGAGCATCTCTGAGAAATTGTTGCTGTTGCTATGTGCATTCGTTTATGACTACAATTCACCCATATGATAATGGCTACGTATTTTGAACATTATAATGCTTCATGTCACAAAGAACAAGTGATCTTGGATATGATCATTCCATGAACATGTCAGAGAGTTCAGTGTACTTCAGTCATCTCCACCAATGACCAGGCTCCAAATGAAGAGAATAAAAAGAATAAATTGCTGGTCAGAGCCCCTTACTTAGTCCTAAGGAAGGGTTAGTCCTAAGATAGTGACTGGTGAGTGTATATAGGATATAGCAGAAGTACACCAGGTCAATGCTCAAGTAAAAATACAAGTATTTGCCTAAACATGTACTCCACTACAAGTACAGTACTCAAGTTGAAGTACTAAGTAAATATGCTCAAAATGTGCTTCAAGTACAAAAGTACTTCACAAAGAACAAAACAGATTTCTTTTTTTTCTTCTGGATATCCATGTGACTGAGTTACTGATGAACAGTATTGTAAAGTATATATGTTGATGCTATTGGTAACTAGCATGTACAAGTCCAGTAGAGATTGATAGTGACAAGATCTGTTAGCTAGTAGCTAGATCGCTTCTAATCTTGTGCCTAGAAAAATTAGCCAGAAGAATCTGCTGTCCAGACAGTAAGTGGGCGGGATCCATTGCCCAGGTAACTGTCAATCACTTTGGAATGTTAACGAATCTGTTCTTTTATAATTATCTGCCAGTCATTTCTGTAACTTTGGTTGTCCTTCCTATTTTGGGTGTAGCTCAGTCATGACATGCTGTGAGTCACAGCATAGAAAAACTTTAGATAATTTAGAAAATGCATGAACATTTTTGTGATTAGATTATTTGTGAAGATTATATTACCGCTGCACTTGACATGGAGTATGCTTCTTCCATTTTTTTTTATCATAGTAACTGTAATGGCTTATTATTAACCGCTTTATTAATAATTTAAAAAATACAGAAATTATTTAAACAAGCCTGTCTTATTATTATCTGCTGACTCTGTATAGGATTTTTATTGTCATATACAGTATAAATACTAAAATGGCTAACTTTTAATGACAAGACAACCGAAGTAGCCAACTAGCTAACATCAGATAATATGAAGCAAACGATTTCACCAAGAGTTATTAAAAAAAAAAATTGCAGAATCAACTCAAAATCAGCCATTCAATTCAATGATATATGGATTACCTTATGTCATGCACACTCATAACACGACCGGCACTAGGACCCGGAAGTAATACGGTCGGGTTTCAGGAAGCATAAAAGGAAACAAGATGACGCATCACATCGCTCAGTCATTGAGTTATGCCCGTGCTATCGCCGTCGCCTCGCTCGTCCAAACGTGAGTACTCACTTTCTTGGGTTATCGCTTCTGATTGGGTGTGTGTATTTAGAACGCGGGTTTATTTGTGTAAACTCTTGCTCTCGCTTCGGGAGAGTTCTAAGAATAACTTGCGTGGTTATCCTGCCTACTCGCGCTACTTCCGCGTTTGGGTTTACCATCCACGCTACAGGGCTAACTGCTAAGTCTTCTGCTTCATCTCCGGTTAGTCCGTGACAGAATGACTGAGCCTCCGGCAGTAAACCCAGCGGAGTTTGCTCACCTCTGCGATGTGGTTGACCGGCATGCTAAGCTGATCGATCAGCTCCGTGGTGAGGTCGCATCGCTCCGCACGGAGCTCCAGGGCGTCGCGGCCTTGCGCCGCGAGGTGGCGGAGCTGCGACAGGAGAATGCGGTCCTCCGCGGGGCGGCCGCTCAGCCGGCTGTGGCCACGCCCATCGCAGCGGCTGCTGCGCCGCCAACTCCCTCTCCACCTTCTGATGTTTTCTTATCTTTACCGGATAAATGGAATGGCACGGATGGGAAGTGCAGTGTTTTTCTAACTGCGTTGGATCTTGTGTTTGAGTTTAATTCCACCAGATACTCCACAGACCGACTGCGCATTGCTCTTCTCGTCTCGTTGCTATCCGGGCAGGCAGCTGAGTGGGCCACGGCGGTTCTTCGTTCGGATTCAGATGTCGCCTACTCCTACACCGAGTTCACCCGCCAGCTCAAGCTCACCTTTGAACATCCAGCTGCTGAGGTGGAGACCGACTCCAAGTTGTATCATCTAAAGCAGGGAGGGTCGTCCGTGAGCCGTTACACCGCGGAGTTTCGTACTCTCGCCGTACAGACCGACTGGGGAGACTCCGCACTCCGGACGGCCTACTACGAGGGACTGGCTGCGCGGATAAAAGACGAGCTCGCCGGACGAGAGCTTCCAGCTACCTTGGAGGGTTTAATTCAACTCGCCCTCCGGATCGACCAACGGCTGCTCGTTCGCCCCAAGCCAGCTCCTCGTACCCTGCCACCCACCATGACTGCACTACCACACACCACGCCCTTCCTCTCCCGCTCACCAGTTCCAGAAGTTCACGCCCCATTCACTGCAGCACCCACCAGGACCGTCGGTACTCCACCTCCCGCCGTGGTTGACACAGGAGTCGGGGAACCCATGCAATTAGGGCGCGCCTCCTTGACCGCTGCAGAACGGGAACGCCGATTCAGAGAGGGGCTCTGCGCGTATTGTGGATCTTCTGCACATCATCGGGCCATCTGTCCTCTGCGGCCGGGAAACGCGCAGCCCCGGTGAGAAATGGGAGGAACTCACCGGGTCCCATGTCCCTCTCCACCACCATGACCAATGATTCCCGTCTCACGGTTAAAGTATATCTCCAGTTTGGCCACAAACGGGTCGGAAGTACCGCGTTCGTCGACTCCGGGGCAGCAGGTAACTTCATTGACTCTTCCTATGCCAAAAAATTGGGGATAAAGATTGAGGCGTTATCCCAGCCTGTAACCATTACATCAGTCGATGGTCGGCCTCTCTCCTCCAGCCCCATATCCTTTCAGACCCAACCTATCACCCTCATCATTAACCAACATCAAGAACAGATCCAGTTTCACACCACCACTATCTCCTCACCACCTATCATCCTCGGACACCCTTGGCTGCTGCAGCACGACCCGCTCATATCCTGGACCCAAAGCCGGATCCTCCAATGGGGGCCGACCTGCACTGAGCTTTGCCTACGGGCCGAGGCTGGGACGTGCTCTAGGGAGTCCGAGGCCCCCGATGTCGACACAGATAAAATCCCGCTAGACTACCGGGACCTGGCTGAAGTCTTTTGTAAGAGACGTGCGACCCATCTACCACCTCATCGCTCATACGACCTGGCGATCGATCTTCAGCCAGGTGCGACACCACCCCGCGGCCATCTCTATTCATTGTCCAACACCGAGACGCAGGCGATGGAGGAGTATGTTTCCAGTGGACTTCGCCATGGTACCATCCGGCCCTCCTCCTCACCTGCCGCTGCGGGGTTCTTTTTCGTGAAGAAACGCGATGGTAGTCTACGTCCCTGTGTCGATTATCGGGGCTCAACAATATTACCATAAAGAACCGACATCCATTGCCTCTTACCAACTCTGCCCTGGACGCCCTCTCTGGTGCCACCATCTTCACTAAGTTGGACCTCCGGAGCGCCTACAACTTGGTGCGCATCAGAGAGGGCGATGAGTGGAAGACGGCCTTCATCACCCCCACAGGACATTACGAAAGTCTGGTCATCCCGTTTGGTCTCTGCAACGCACCTGCCGCTTTCCAACAGTTCATAAATGACGTTCTCAGAGACATGTTAGGCCGTTGGGTGTTCGTCTACCTGGACGACATCCTCATCTACTCCCGAACACTCAACGAGCACATCCAGCATGTCAGAGCGGTTCTAAAGAGATTGCTCGCCCACCAGCTGTACTGTAAGTTGGAGAAGTGCGCTTTCCACGAGCGCTCCACCACGTTCCTGGGTTTTGTCATCTCGCCCCAGGGTGTGGCCATGGACCCGCAGAAATTGGAAGTTGTGAGTCATTGGCCCCTACCCAAGACTCTTAAACAGCTCCAGAGATTTCTCGGGTTTGCCAATTTTTATCGCCGCTTTATCCGGGACTACAGTACCGTTGCAGCGCCACTAACCGCTCTGACCCGCCCATCATCTCACCCTTTCAATCTCACCCCAACTGCTGTCTCCGCCTTCCATGAGCTCTGTCGCCGCTTCACCACTGCTCCCATCCTCCTTCACCCGGATGCTGATAAACCATTCGTTGTGGAGGTGGACGCTTCGGATGTGGGCGCCGGGGCTGTTCTCTCCCAGCGAGGTCCAGACCAAAAACTGCATCCCTGCAGTTTTTTCTCCAAGAAATTTGACGCCACTCAGCAGCGATACGGAGTAGGGGACCGCGAGCTGCTGGCCATAAAGTGGGCCTTGGAGGAATGGCGACACTGGCTCCAGGGCGCCAGAGAGCCGTTCATCGTCTGGACCGACCACCAAAACCTCATTACAATCCGCACGTTAAAACAGCTGAACCCCAGACAGGCGCGATGGGCACTATTCTTTGAAAATTACAATTTCCACCTGTCATACCGCCCGGGGTCCAAGAACACCAAAGCCGACGCCCTCTCCCGACAACACGAGGAAGACGTCCCCCGGGCGGACCCCGCGCCTGTACTACCAGCCACCAAGATCCTCGCACCGCTCAGGTGGGACCTGGAGACGAGGGTTCGCCAGGCACAAGCTACGGAGACCGCACCAGCAGGTGTGCCGCCTGGCCGACTCTACGTCCCCAACGCCATCAGGGCCGAAGTGCTTCAGTGGGGACACTCCTCCCCCCTTTCAGGACACCCCGGGAGACGGCGGACCCTACTGTTTGTACAACGTGCTTTCTGGTGGCCCAGTATGAAGAAGGACGTAGATGAGTTCGTCCAGGCGTGCCCAGTGTGTGCCAG
Organism: Clarias magur; assembly: GCA_013621035.1. Taxonomy (NCBI): domain Eukaryota; kingdom Metazoa; phylum Chordata; class Actinopteri; order Siluriformes; family Clariidae; genus Clarias; species Clarias magur. The sequence goes on along the minus strand of QNUK01000449.1, from coordinate 551,013 downwards.
GTCCAAGGACAGCAACAGACCATCACCCGGGGAACTTCAACCACTCCCGGTTCCCCGCCGACCCTGGACACACATTGCCGTTGACTTCATCACGGGCCTGCCGGTTTCGGAAGGAAAGGACACCATCCTCACCATCGTCGACCGGTTCTCCAAAGCTGTTCACCTGGTGGCCCTCTCCGGACTCCCGTCAGCTAAAAGGACCGCTGAGCTGATATTAGAGCACGTAGTCCGCCTGCATGGGTTCCCAAAGGACATCGTCTCGGACAGGGGGCCCCAGTTCACGTCCCGGTTCTGGAAGGCCTTCTGCCGTCTGATCAATTCCACCTGCAGTCTGTCCTCCGGTTACCACCCACAGACTAACGGTCAGACGGAGCGAACCAACCAACAACTGGAGCGCTACCTGAGATGCTTTATTGCTGATCGCCAGTGCTCCTGGGCCCGCTACCTCATTTGGGCTGAGCTGTCACACAACCTCCACCTATCTTCTGCCACCAACCTAAGCCCATTTGAGGTATGCTACGGCTTCCAACCTCCGATGTTCGATCATCAGGAACCGGAGGTGGAAGTGCCGTCGGCCCAACAGTTGGTTCGCCGGTGTCGACGGCTTTGGAGACAAGCAAACCACGCCATTCAAAAGGCCAATCGCCGCTACACCCTGCAACATCGCCGTCGACACCCACCGGGACGAATGTACCAAGTAGGTGATAAGGTATGGCTCTCAACAAAAAACCTACACCTGCAGACTGAGTCAAGGAAACTATCACCCAGATTCATCGGACATACCGCATCAACCTCCGGATTAACCCTGTCACCTACCGGCTCCAGCTGCCTGCGGCGCTCCGGATCCATCCGGTATTCCACACCTCCCAGCTCAAACCCTTCACCACCTCACCTATGGTTCCACCCACCCACCCTGCTCCTCCTCCCCGTATGATTGAGGGTGGTCCCGCCTACACCGTTCGCCGGATCCTTGACTCACGTCCTCGGGGCAGAGGGCTCCAGTACCTGGTGGATTGGGAAGGTTACGGTCCCGAGGAGAGATCTTGGATTCCGGCTCGGTTCGTCTTAGACCCCGAACTCATCCGGGACTACCGTCGTCGGGTATCCTCCACCCCAGGACCGTCGAGAGTCGGTCCTGGACGGGGGGGTACTGTCATGCACACTCATAACACGACCGGCACTAGGACCCGGAAGTAATACGGTCGGGTTTCAGGAAGCATAAAAGGAAACAAGATGACGCATCACATCGCTCAGTCATTGAGTTATGCCCGTGCTATCGCCGTCGCCTCGCTCGTCCAAACGTGAGTACTCACTTTCTTGGGTTATCGCTTCTGATTGGGTGTGTGTATTTAGAACGCGGGTTTATTTGTGTAAACTCTTGCTCTCGCTTCGGGAGAGTTCTAAGAATAACTTGCGTGGTTATCCTGCCTACTCGCGCTACTTCCGCGTTTGGGTTTACCATCCACGCTACAGGGCTAACTGCTAAGTCTTCTGCTTCATCTCCGGTTAGTCCGTGACACCTTAGCTAGCTACATCCAGGAATTTTATATCTATAAAATAAAGTTATTTCTATATATTTAGATTTCCTCATCTTCTATTGTACTGTAGCTAGCTTAGCTGTTTACCAAGGATAGCTTGTAGCTTGACAAGTTCCAGTGGTAAAGCAAAGGTATAATTTTCCCAGTAGATCATTTTTCAACATAATCTCCTCGGTAATCTGGTAATATGGAAAAAATGGTAATCAATATCTATTTACCATTTGTGCAATTTCTTTATTTTCATTTACATTCCAAGTGCAATATCTGTATATTAATTATTTTTAGTGCAATATGTAACTTACTGTAACTTACTGTGTGCTGTATTAAATGCTATTTTCTATTTTTGTATTTTTAATCTTTTCATTTTTCATTCCTTTAATTTAAAAATTTTCCCTTGTCTAATCTATTACTCCTTTTCTTTCTTCCCGGTAAATTAATGAAAACAGTTGTACCCAAGACAAAGCAATTTCCCTCTGGTACTAATAAAGTTCTTTGAATCTTGAATCTTGCTTTTCAATACACTTTGTCATCTGTCAACAAGCATTCATAATCCTTTATTTAAAGGATTGCTTTAGGCATGCTTTAGGCTGAGCTGCGAGCCACAAATGCACTGCTGTCTTCACTTCTTCATCAGAAGTGAATCTTTATCCTCGTACGGCTGCTTTCCAAATAGGGAAACCAAACAGGGACCAAACAGGTGAAAATCGAATGGCGCAAGATCAGAACTAGGACACTTTAACACCTCAAAACGAAGATTTCAAGCAAAGTATCAACAGCACTGGATGGAAGTGTGCGAACGTGCATCGTCATGCAAGATCACAACGCCCTTGGATAGCAGTTCTCTGTGTTTAATTGAAGTTTAGCATCTTCATTAAGCCTCTCACTCTCACACTGTGCAATGTTGATTGTTGAACCTTTTTTGTGATAATGTTCCAGTACGGTTTGTAGTAATGAATCCATGTCTCATCATCAGTAATGAGTCTCTTTAAAGAAAGAAACTTTCACTTTTCTTAGAGTATCGGTCCAAATTTTGTTCGCAGATATCCAAACACTTTCTACATACTGCACACAAGGTCTTCAATAAATAACAGCAGCAGGTGCACCGTTAGACCACAGACACCGAATCACTGAATGCTGCTCTTCTTTCATGCTAATCACAAGTGGGGCTTGGACCGCAGTTACAAATGAACTGATGTAACACACTCACACGTGCACAGCAGTGACTGGGGAGACAGTAGCCTTTTTGACTCACACTTGTAGTCTCCCAAGACTGCTGCTGGAACACAGAGGGGGTGAAAGCGAACAGTGAGAGACAGGGAGAAGAACATCATGTGTAACTGCTAATTCTTGTTTTTAAACATTGTTTCTGCAGTAAATTCTTACAGAAAAAGACAGCGTGGAATCTCTTTCTCTCTCTCTCTCTCTCTCTCTCTCTCTCCCTCTCTCTTTCACACACATGGTTCAACAAGATTCAGGGTTAAAATATTCTTGTACGTAGCAGAAATCATGATGCCATCTTCCCAGATGGCCCTAATACCCGGCACAAAATGGCTAGGAGGCATTAGTAATGCACTATCGTATCTTACGGTGTGTTTAGCCGCTTGTACGTTTATATTTAGAGCATTTACTTTTATCTAAAATGATTTAAAGTTGCATTATCCATCACCTCAAGCTAGTATAAATGAGCGATGTACCATTTTGCTCGGGAAAATCTTAAAAATAAAACGTTTTACCGAAATAATGTTAAAGATTTTTTGCCAACAACGACTTATCCTTTTACAAAATATGCATTCAAGCCTAAAAAAAAAGTATATTGATGCACTGTGGTTTTTAGGTTTTTACATTGCTCTGCTGCCACATTGGCTGGTTAGTTAATAATATATATATATATATATATATATATATATATATATATATATATATATATATATATATAATTTTATATCCATTACCTGAGCTTTAGAGGGAAAAAAAAATGCCTGTTACTTTTGTGTTGAAAGCTATTTCTCATAGTGATGAATTGTATTTACAGTCACCTCTGCAGAAGTACAGTATGGTGTGTGGACGTATAAATCACGTTGGTCTTAACTGCCAGCTGCTGCATTGAAAAGAGAAGCAAAATGAATCAGCAGGTCACTCATCATTTCCTTCGCACTGCCTTTCACTCATTCTATTAACGCATTAATTCATTTATTTGCTGTATCCTTAGAAAAACAGCACTTTTCCAGACAGAAGTTAACATCGCGACATTCATCCGTTTATTACATTTAGACAACATAATATAATCTAACATTTAATTATAAACCAATTCCAAAAGGTCCATGAGCATCAAAGACAAATTAGAATATTAGAAGGAAAATAAATGCAAGCAATCAGCCCCTGGCTTGAGGGCAATTCTAAGCAAAGTTCACCTTGTCTTTAGTTTGGAAAATATCACACGCATCAGTTTTGGTCCTGCTGGTGTCAGGAGACAGATAAAAGAAATGAATCGAAAGATCTGATCTTTTCCAATTTACAGAATGGCAGATAACGGGGAAAAAAAATTACAATAAAGACGTCTGTAGCTACTATAACCGTCAAAACACATGATGTGTTTGCTCTTGGAGTTGTTGGAGATCCGCTATCAAAAATTTATATATACTTCTATTTCTTTTATGAATCTGCAGAAATGTGTATACATCATGTCCGGCTGAGCTGAGAGCAGCAACGGAGGGCATTAAGTCATCTATGTGGGATTTATAGCTGTCTTATTTTCTAGGTTGTTTTCCAGTCTCCTTCTATTTTTTATTTCTTATAACCTGATATAGACCACATTAAAGATTAAAGTGCATTCAGATCATGTGATGCATTCAGATAATATAATAATGATGGAATTGCTTGGTTAATTGTTGTCTTTTTCAGGATTTTTAAGCTTTTATAGATGTAAACAACAGTAGCTTTTAGGGTTGGGAATAACCAGGAATGCCCTGGTACGATATGATCATGATACCTACAGCAGGTGGCAATTCGATTTGTATTGCAATTCTGTAAATATTGTGATTTTATAAAAAATGTTTTAAGGTTTTATTACATTTCTAAACAAACTGACCAAATAATTTTCTTCTACCACACAACATCCTGTGCTGTGTGAATAGTTTAGTGCGCCACCTGCAGGATTTTGGAGGAACAGCGACATTTTGCCACTACAAATGCACTCACTCACTCATCTTCTATACCGCTTTATCCTGTATTCAGGATCACTGGGGGCATGGAGCCTATCCCAGGAGGCTTTTAGGCACAAGGTGGGATACACCCTGGTGAGGGTGCCAATCCATCGCAGGGCACACACACATATACACTCATTCACACACTATTGGGAACGACTATTTGTCTGTCACAGAGGCACGTTTAGCGAGAAAACACATCTAATAAATGTCCTCACTCTCCATATATACGTAGTATGGGGGTACAGCCTGGACGTGGTACCAATTCATTGCAGGGCACATACACACACTCATAAACTCTTTTGCATATTACGGGCAGTTTGGGAACACTATTTAGCCACTAAGCCACAATGCCACCTTCTGATAATGTTATGCCATCTAAAACACTTTCTCTCCTTAGTATTCGTAGTAGTCATTCCAACTTGCCTTTGAACTGTCCGTGTTGTTTTGTTCATGGCTAACGTGAGATAGGAAGCTAACAAGGTCCTAACACAAGACTCAATCCAAAATCCATCTTAGCTCACTAACTCTTCATTTTACTCTCTTTGGGACCATGAAAATTAGAACCCTAGAACCATGGAAATTAGCTGATATTCTTTTTTCTTTTTCTTTCTTTCTTTCTTTTTTGCAAAAATGTTTTTATTGAAAGTTAGCTGATATTCTAAAATGGAAATATAACGTATATAAAGAAACAAAGTTTCTTAGAACTGTTCTTCACCTCCATGGTTTATTCTGAATACATAGGACTGGTATGGTAACTGTAGGTTGCAGCTGTCATTCACCAACTGCGGAGAGTATGTTTTGGTGGAGCAATATAACTGGTTCAATGAACAAACAAATCATAATCTATTGATAATAATTGGTGTTTGTATAAAAGCAATATCACAATCAAGGTTGTGGTGTTACTCTCATGTGATATTGCTTAATTATGTTGTTGAGTCAAATTTTCAAGGACAGTTTGCTAGGATCCTCAGCTTTATAGGTATACCCCCCCAGGGAGCCTTAGAGCCATGGTAACGTCAGGGTCTGTGCTTACGCTTCTTCTTATACACAGCAGGTGTTTAGCCAGATAAATGTCTTCATCGTGCATGTTGGAGAACCAGGACCAAAAGGCAATCAGGATAAGAGTCACTTCACTGCCTCGCAGGCTGTTCAGTGTTATGAAGCTTGACTCACCTGTCATGCAGGCCTTCTCCACAAAGCACAGAGCCATTCTAATTAGGCGGTATTAAAATGTGTTTTATGTTTCAATATCACAGTTTCACTGTGTACTGAACTGTATATGGCTGGAATGACAATAAAAGCCTACTTGACTTGACACATGTTCCAGCTATATCACATCTATCCTTCGCTCGGTCGTGTACATAAAACTAATGTTTAAAGACGTTTTACAAGCATTGACTTTATTTGACCTTTGGCTTATTATATTTTATATTACAGTACATCTGTTACGTTGCTAAACTTTATGAGCAAGCTTCTCTTGTCTTGATCTCCTGTTACTTTAACCGAATTTTCCAGCATTATAACAAAAACATAAAAAGTGGATAGTGTGGATTTTCTTTCCCAGTATAATCCATTCCTTAAGTGGTCGTCTGTTTTTCTGTTTATTTTTTTTTTGTAATAGTGATTTTTCATTTCTTTTTCATTTTAATCAGGAGAACTGCAATCCACAAGAACTCTGAGAGGCAGGTCCTCACACATCATCTCCGTTAAATGAGACCATTCTACTGTCTACACAATACGGACTTCAGTTTTAAACCTATAGTGTAACGATGTCAGAATTGTACAACTTCTGGTTGCAAAGTGTTTTTATATAAATCGATGAGGGGCGTTCGAGTCAAACCGGGACTTGTGATTAAAGTTAGCCGCAATTGAACATTCAAATGGTGCAAATGTTTTAAAGAAGACCATATGTCCATGAATAACGAAATACTTGAAAATCGACAGATAACTTGTTGGCCATTATAGGAATTCCTGGGGGGCCAGCTATGTGAAGCAGCCAGTCTGATCATGGCCCGTAAAAAAAAAAAAAACATAAAAAAAAAAAAATCACTAAAAGTCCCAGTTTGACCTGAACACCCTTTACATGTATGTATGTTCCATGTGTATTTGAATTCGACGAAAACTGAAATTGATTTACTGTCTCATTGTTATTTTTAATGATCTGTATTGTATTTTGGTAATTTTTCCCTTTGAATAAATACTGTTTTACTCATAATCAACAAGACACATCCATATTAACTCAGCATGCATCATGCTTGTTTTCAATGTAATTAACAACAAGTAAGAAATAAAAAACTAAATAAACATTATTAAGAAACTGTGCTGATTGAACTACTTTGATTTAAATCGAGCATTAAACAGCGTTTCATCTCTCTATCACTAAATCCTATATAACAATATAAAAGGACCAAACGATAATGGATCTTAATTGTGCAACTGGATGCTTAATTATAAGATATCATCAACCTCTGAGAAAACATAAAGATGATAATAATTAATAATAATGATCGTGATGATTCTCTATTAACTGATCTATAATAAATCACTCGGTGAATGCTTATGAGGTTATGTGTTCATGATATACAGGAACTGCTCACAGGTCTTCACTAATATGCAGGCAAGCTTAATTACATTAGAATTAATAGAGGCTGGAGGTGCACTACATCACTCTGATAAAACCAAAGCAGAAGAAAAGAGATTAGGTTTGAAAGAAGAGGCTTGTCTGGAACGCAAAGCAATTTTATTCCAAACTTGGCTGAGTAATATAAAATATCATGTTTTCAATAATGACCCAAACAATCATAGTATTCAGGCAGTATTTTAGGCAGACTGACAGAATTAAATTTATCATTTAATATTCACATGTGTGACTCAGTCCCAAGTTAAATACAGTACACACTATGGACTACTATTCATCAGAAAAAAAGCAACTTAAGTGTCACTGCAGTAGCCTGAGTACACAGTTTCACAAGGTACTCCATGAAAAGAGGCACACACACATTTCCTTTCAGTAATATACAACGCTGTCACAAGGTCATAAATAAAGTAACAGTAAAGACGTACATACAGGAAACATGCACAGAGTTCTTCCTACAAAAAACATATATATATATATATATATATATATATATATATATATATATATATATATATATATATACACAGTACAGACCACCTTGGACACACCTTCTCATTCAAAGAGGTTGAATTTGTATTATGGCAAGAAAAAAGCAGCTAAGTAAAGAAAAACGAGTGGCCATCATTACTTTAACAGGTTAACAGCAGCTCAGATCAGAGAGCAGGTCAATGCCACACAGAGTTCTAGCAGCAGACACATCTCTAGAACAACTGTTAAGAGGAGACTGTGTGAATCAGGCCTTCATGGTAGAAGATCTGCTAGGAAACCACTGTTAAGGACAGGTAACAAGCAGTAGAGACTTGTTTGGGCTAAAGAACACAATAAAGAAAACTCTTTGAATGAGAAGATGTGTTCAAACTTTTGGTCTGTACTGTATATATATATATGTATATATATATACACACAGTATATATTTACAGCACTGGATCGTCACATAAGTTGTGCCGCTTAGTCAGTAAACATCCTAGCTCATCCATGATAACAATAAAAGCACCTGCCTAATATTGATCCCTCTCGTGTCACCAAAACAATTCTCAGCCATCAAGGCTTAGATTCCACAAGACCTCTGGCACCAAGTTGCTAGCAGCAGATCCTTTAAGTTCTGTAAGTTGCAAGGTGGGGCATTCATTAATCAGATTTGTTAATGCAGCATATCCTATAGTTACTCAATCACATTGAGATCTGGAAAACTGGAGGCTGAATCAACACCTCAAAACTGTCATGTTCCTCAGAGCATTAGTAAAATGTCAGAAACTAGGATCTTTCAGCAGAGCATTGCTCAGACAAACACACAGACAGCTTTCTTTCCATAGTGCATCCCGGAGACATGTATTTCCCAGGTAAGTAAGGGACACATACCCAATCATCCACATTATCCATTAAACCAGGCAGTCTTCTTCCATTACGCCATGGACAAGTTCTGGTGTTCCCGTGCCCACTGTGGGAACTTTCAACAGTGGACAGGGGTCAGTCTGGGAGCGTCGTACATAGCAAACTGCAATGCAATGTATGGGACTACTTTTGGTAGGCAATAATCACTGCATACCAGAAAAACAGAAGACCTGCCATTTTGAAGATGCTCTAACCTAGATTTTTAGCCATCGCAATGTGGCCTTTGTTAAAGTCTCTAAGTTTCTTATGCTTGCCCATTTTTCTTGCTTCCAGCACATTAACTTCAAGAACTGGCTTTTCACTTACTGCCTATTACTGTACACTTGGCAGGTGTCAATATAAAGAGATAATCAATGTTATTTTGGTTCAGCTCACTTGTCAGTGCTTTTAATGTTATGGCTGGTCGATATATTGCGAAAATAATATGCTTTTGAAAACATAGACACATTTCCATCCACATCAGAGTGAATGATGATAGTAAGACTTAGCTTTACAGAACTTTAATTTTAAAGCAGAATAATCTACTGTAATATGCACATCACCTTAAATGTAGTCAAGACTGATTACCTTGCGCCTTACTGTTACCATGCACCCAACAGTTAAAGTAAGATTGAACCAGGTTTTTACTATGTCTGATCAGATCAGTCAGTGCTCTAACCAGGTTGCAATTGTGTCCGTGGGGTGTGGGGTGCGGAGTGTAAGGGCTAAGGGGGAGTTGGGGCGGAATAAATACCAGTGCTTTTCATCACAATGTGATGGTGTGAGGAATTGGATCCAGTATTTATACTGCACACTGTATCCTTGTTTTGGCATTACAGTGGCAGTGTTATGTTCATCAGTACATCCAGTCTGGTCATCTAAACCCAATTCATCAAGCTGTGTGTGCAAAATAAATAAGGAAGTTAAAGGAAAAAATAAAAAGGTGTAGATCCATCCCTTTTCTCTATGGTCCAACAGTAGACATGGTGGAGCATCTCTGATGGAAAGACTGGACACGTTGAGGATGAGCAAGCTGTCAATGCTTAATGTTCATGACAAGGCTTTGAAAAGAGTACAATTTCCCCACTGCGCAAATTATATATCCTGCAGAGATCTCCAATACAAATCTCTACAAAGGTCGAGATTCAGATCTTTAAGTCAGCACCAGTGCTCTCATTTTCTCCATTTCATGTCCGGACAAAATACCAAAGTGCCCTTCACAAGGCTTACTGTTCCTGCTTGTTCCTGACTCATCCACCAGGAGTTTTCTATCACGCTGGAAATTAAATGGCTTGTCTTTACAAGTTGGATATTGACATAGAAACAAGGCTGGGGAAAAAAAATCACATCACTTGAGAACAAGGGTAGGGCAAAGACTGTACATTCAATACTCTGCATAAGAGGGTTATATATACATATATAGCAGTTTAACCATCTTTTTTGAGGTCATTTTGACGTACGATGTGTTCGTGTTAGACGCTGGTGCAGTTGGTGATCGGCGGTGTCTCGGCTTTGCTGCGTATCCCCTTTACATCGTTGGATGGAGATCCCTTGTTACTCTTGCACTTGAACACTTGTTTATACGCCTTCCGGAAATTTTCAGAGAGAAAAGCGTAGATGATGGGGTTGACGGAGGAGTTGCTGTAGGCCAGGCAATGCGCAATCACGCGGAACATGAAAGACGCTTGGTTCAAAGGGAATGACCCAAACTCGACCCACAGATGGACGATGTGATGAGGGAGCCAGGAGAGGCAGAACACCACCACGACCACCAAGACTGTCTGTGCCGTCTGAGGAAAAACAGGCAAACATGCAAGTAGATTTAACAATCGATAAAATAATCCGCATCTTCATCTTGGTACTGATCAATATAATAAAGAAAGCCCCAGAAACATGTTGTGTGCTCGGGGAACTAGGAGTGAAATAAACACAAATGCAGGTAAAACGTAGCACCACATTTAAGAGTCACTGTAACTCTTTAAACATTTCCCAAAAAATCCTGTTTACCTGATTTTCTTCCACTTTTCCCCCTGACTGTGATAAAAGAACTAACAACCTATCTGCATCTCATTTTCATGAGAAAAGCATCTTCTTATTATGAGAAAAGAATATATTATGAAAAAAAAAAACACCATAATCGATTTCATGTTTTCGGTCTAGCCTATCCGGTTGCTGTGGAAATATGCAGAGGTACCATACTGTGTGCTTAATGCCTTTTAGAAGGGAATAAAGTGTATTTTTAGAGCAACATCAAGGCTTTTGGTGTCACAAAAGGAGCTAAGTCACTGAAAATGGATGAATGCATCTGAATAAATCTAATTTGAATGAATGGTTATTAGGTGCTAAAGAACTTTACCATTTGCAAGCTAATTGATGGTTATTGACTGCAGAATTAGCTATGCAATTAGCTTCAAAATTGCTTCATTTGGGTCTGGATTAATGAAGTGTACGGGTGCTGGATGGGATTGAAATTGCAAAGGAAAAAAGAAAAGAAAAAAGGTGTCCCAGGCGTTCTGTAAAAGCCAGAAATGAATCATTTTTAGAGACATGGAAAAACCCCTGGCACATGAGAAAAGTGAGGTCTGGGAAAAGTGTAAAAATGGGCCATTAATCCACTGAGATTGATTTTGTTTAGTGTACTGGCAGCTGAGGGGACGATAAATCGTGAAAATAACCTGTTGTCCATTCTATGTATTAAAGAGATAGAAGGTGAGAGCCCTGGCTATTTTGTGCTCAGACATCTTCCTCTCCCTGAACATCAGTAAAGCAAAGATGATGATCGTGAACTACAGGAAAAGACAAGACACGTCCCCATCCTTGTCAACAGATTCAGACAGTGTTGGCGGCTTTTAATTTTTTAATTCCTTGGTGTGCAAATTTTCAACAACTTCAAATGGTCCATTCACATTCACACAATCACGTCACTTCCTGCTAAATGTGAGTGAGTTCTGCAATGGCCCTGGATCAAGCAGGAATTTTTGGTTGTCAAAATGTCATCATGATTCATTTGGCAAAGGTAGAGATGTTGGAAGAATGTTAAGTTGATTTTGAAAGGTTCAGTGGTCAGCAAGGGGTAAGGGTTAAGTCCCCTACATACTGCACAAACATTCCAGTTACAAACTTTCGAAAGATACGAACATTTAACATTAAACATGTTCAATCATAGAAGTGAGCTCACATGTCCGATGTACATTGGCATGCATCCTATGCAAGTGCAGTACAAGCCCAGGATGTCCTGGCGATGAAGCTGGTACTGCTAACAAGCGCCATGCAATAATGTTGTAGACAATAATTGAAAATAATTGACAAAATGAAGCGAGGTCAAAATGATGGCAGACACTGCTTGTTCTTTTAACATGAAGCGTTCAAGCGCCGACATGATTCTAAAGAACACTGTAGTGTAATATAGTGTGTATAGCCAATTGTGTTAGTATCCTAGTATCTAGACGATGCTTGTTGAACAAATTGGACTTACAAACAAATGCTCCGAAAGAAATTTAGCAAAACAACTTAAAAACTATGGACTGGATTTGAACGCTGATCATGCATGCTTACTATTGGATGATAAGGGAACATGCAGTTGGTGCTTATAAATGCACATACATAGCATTGAGCACCACAAATACCATATTACACAATAATATTTCCAAATGACAAATGAAACATGGCAGTAAACAGGGCGCTGTTCGTGGGAAACTGTTGTGTCCATCATAAAACTCAGAATTCTAAACCCTGTTAGAAACTTAAAGGACCATGGACGTGATCGGATGTTGTGCAAATGGATGTTAATTATTATAAAAGTGTTAATAATAATGTCTAAAATGTTGTTGTTTTAAGGTTGTTTTTGCAAAAAGATGGGGAAAAATCGACTAATCATCATTCTTTTGTGTTAAGATTCATGTACTGCCATACTAACTCCATAACATTGGAAGGCCATTTTTCATTTATATGTTTTGGTCATTTTTCATTTATATGTGTTGGTATTTGAGGTGGTAAAATGTTGCCTTTCCTCTATAATCCTGCTGGTGGCTCTAAACTATTCACACTATTAACTATTCATACAGCACAATATCTTGTGAGATGCAAGCAAGCAGTTTGCTAATTTTGTGTGGAAATGTAACAACAACAAGCTGAAAAAAATATAGAATTAGGATATTTATGAAATTATGATACTTACAAAATCGCAATACGGATCAAATCGGCATCTAGGTATCATGATAATATCGTATCAGGTGGTCCCTGGTGATTCCCTTCCCTAATTTGCAATGTTATTTTAAAAATTATATTCAAACAATTTTATTAAAATTAATCTAACTTTTAAAAGCAACAATGCACGGCTTTGTTCTAATGGAGAACATTCTCACTCACAACTATTTATCAATGCCCCATGGAGACTCCGAATGCATCTCCCATCGGTTTATAGTATGTACACTACCCACCCTTATTCGATTTATCTATTTCTTTTTTTCTCTGCATCCTGAAAGGTCATACACAATTAGATTTTTCTGATCAGCTACAGTATAGGAACATTATGACAGCAAAATGAAATAAACACCATTTTCAGACAGAATTTACATTTTGGCAAATTATTATTCTCTGACAAACAAGGTTGTCAAGGTTGCACCGCTCCTTTCTGCAATGTGATCAGTGAAGCAATGATGTCCTGAGCAACACAGCTGCTACTGTCAGTGGTTTAAATTTACACACAGGCTTTTTGGAAAATGTTACACTTTGTTATTGCCATTGCAGTTACTCCAGCAGTAATAAATCACAGCATAGCTTAACGACCACTATACATTCTGTGAAACAGGACATTATGCGATTTGGATCCTGTTTAAACACCATGTTAGATATTTAACAAAGCGGAATTATTCTTAACCATACCTTAACTCTTTTAATAGAACTACAGTGCTAAGTAATTCAACTCAGGACAGTATATCTACAGTATGCAGTTTAAGTGTAATTCCACTAAGAGTGTTACTACGAAACAGACAGCAAGTTAACAAGAATCGTTTTCTAATAATAAGCTAAAATTCAGAAAGTTGTTCTTAGTGATAAGAACAATAGATCAGAATTATAATAGATAATAGATCAGAATTTGAAATGATTCGTTATTTTGCTTTCATTTGATTAAAGTAATAAAATAAGGACATGTATAGAAGCCATAAGATCATGAGATGACATAAGATCTTGAAACAAGTTATTGAGCAATAAGATATTACAGTACATTGAAATAGATCTATGGGTTAACTGGGAACATACGATCTCTACATACACCGGACCGGACCAGAGATTCAAACTTGGAGGTGCGAGGCGACGGTCCTAACCAGTAAGCATCTGTGCCGCCAAAATAATGAGATATTAATACAAAATAAATACTCATTTAAATAATAGCTTGCAATAACTTTAACTTTTATATTTTCATCTCCATTAATTTCATTTGAATTAGATTGAATCCTGACATGATGAAGACAAGTGACAGGTGTTTATAGTCAGGCCTAGCTGAAGTTTTTTGTCTCTCTGCATTGTGTGTGTGTGTGTGTGTGTGTGTGTGTGTGTGTGTGTGTGTGTGTGTGTGTGTGTGTGTGTGTGTGTGTGTGTGTAAAGTCAGATAGGGACTGACGTTTCGTAACTGCAGTGATAGTGCCGTTGCCTCAGCTGTATTTTACAGCACCGTTCTCAGAGAACAGTGTGAGTAATGTCCATCTGAACGGTGCTTTTAACCTTCATCAGTCACTGTGATAAAGCGAGAGGCTCCACTTTGCTCGACTCACGGTGGCCGTACGCGACTCGCCGGAACAAAATGAATCCAAGCATGCGCCTTAAAAATAAACAAAAGCCAAAGAGATGCTTCATCATATCATGTCATTATCTTATTTAAGCACTCAGTACAGCACTTTATCATGTTAATGTGAGCAGTTTATCATTTGTATCATGTCAGACTGCGTTCGTGCTGTTAAATCAACATAGACAATGTGGACGCTTCAGCACATACATTGGGAGCTTAATAATTTATATATACAGAGTCAACCAAAAAGATCTATACATACTTCAGGAAAAGAACAATAGTATAATATATAATAGTAATGCTATTATCATATTGTTATTATAATATAATCATATATATAGCAACATATAACATAGAGCAATAAGTAAATAAATAAATAAGTATTTCTTCTTTTCCTGAATTGTGTGTATACATATTGTCTATATTTATCCTTTATTCAGGGTAGTAGGGGACCTGGAGCCTATGAGACGGGGTACACACTGTGCCAATCCATCGCACTATATATATACAGTATACATATATAGTGTATATATATATACAGGGGTTGGACAATGATAATGGATAAATTTGACCACCCTGGTTGCCATCTGTGCATCTGTGACCAAAACAGCACGTCTTTATTATGTATCAAGAGCCACGATATCCAGGGTAATGTCAGCATACCACCAAGAAAGACGAACCACATCCAACAGGAGTAACTGTGGACGCAAGAGGAAGCTGTCTGAAAGGGATGTCCGGATGCTAACCCGAATTGTATCGAAAAAAACATAAAACCACAGCTGCCCAACTCACTGTAGAATTAAATGTGCACCTCAACTCTCCTGTCTCCACCAAAACTGTTCATCGGAAGCTCAACAGGGTCAATGTACATGGCCGGACTGCTATAGCCAAACCTTTGGTCACTCGTGCCAATGCCAAACGTAGGGTTCGATGGTGCCAGCAGCGAAAATTTGTGGAAAGTGTAAAACATGTATTGTTCTCTGATGAGTCCACCTTCACTGGCTTTCCCACATCCGGGAGAGTTATGGTGTGCAGAAGCCCCAGAGAAGCATACCACCCAGACTGTTGCATGCCCAGAGTGAAGCATGGGGGTGGATCAGTGATAAACAGATACTGTGCAGGACTTGTATCTGTCATTTCCAAGATGTATTGATGCCGTATTGCAGTGGCGGCTGGTGCCAAAAAAATTTTGGGGGGCGCAAACAAAATCAAACAAAAAAGCATCACCACTACTGTACTAGCATGAAATAAAGGCATTACTCACATGACTCACGTCAGCCAGCTCCGCTTGCCATAAAAAGTGCTGGAAAAGACTCGAGAATGGTCCAATCACATGAGCCCAAATATTTAAAAACTATATTGATTAGCTAAGAATAAAAGTGGGAGGGTTCAGGGCGCACATTGCTGAGCCCGAAGGATGATTTGACAAAATCCAATCAGAGGTCAGCCTCAGGTCACATGCTTTTCAAAAACGTACGTGCCTACATAGACACTCGTTTGTCCGGCACAAATGAAAGTAATACAGTTTAGATTTTTTAAAATTGCAAATAAATTATATTAAGAAATACAGCGGAATATTGTGACTAAATGACTTTATTTCATTATTAAAATAAATAATTATTATGTTAAATAATTACATGTTAATGGAGCATTCTTCTCTGCCTAACTTTAAGGGGGGACGGTGCCCCTGCGCCCCGTATTGACCGGCCGCCTCTGCCGTATTGGCCGCAAAAGAAGGCCCTACACGATACTAATGAATTATTGTGGTCTAAAACCAGACGTTTCAGTTTTATTGTCCAACCCCTGTTTAAATAAACCTAACATATAGTATAGTTCTAAAATAAACCTTTTTCCAAGGCTTTGTTGATGCTGGAAAGGAAATGAAATTTTTTCACTTAATGACCAAATCTGATTTGTTTCCACATAGATAGATAGATCACTTATCCATCTTGGTTATGATGCAACAAATTGTAAAAACTTGTCAGAATTTTACCAATAATTCAGATAGCACCCCTTTCTGGATCATAGACTAAACTTGTGTAGTACATCCACAGCTATGGTTATGATATGGGCAGTGGTAGCTCAACTGTGACTATGGTACACAGGGGCAGTGGTACTGTAGCTCAGCAGGATAAGGCCAAGGAACAAACTCCAGTTTTAAAAAAAGCCAGGGCAGAATTGCCAAAATGTCCACTAGGAGCTGGTTCCAAATGTGAGTCATTCCCCATAGACCCTCGGATTAAAACGCCCAACTTAACAACAGAAACGTTTGCAGCCTGTTACAAAAAGAAAATCGGTTTTGGTCTCGATAGCTAGATTTGCTATTCGTGACAACTGTATGGTGGGGGGATTTTAAAAAATCATCATTTAAAATTATGTTCCGCTATAAAAATATACAGTACATAATTAAGGGCGGGGCTGATCTGAGTGACTGTTGCATTAAAGGTGTCAAATCGCTAGCTGTGTGCATTGGGTTTTCGGTTAACTGGAATCATTATGGTATAACCTGTCTGCTCCAGGGGTACCGTGTATGGTCACCAAGGCTGACCCTGCACTCTGACCCCAATTTCCTAACACGCTGAGATATTTGAAGAAAAGCATTCCACTTTGCTGTAATGTATATGTGACTATTTACCTGAAACAAATAAGCCCTAGTCTTTACAGTAGCTAAGAGGCTCCAGAGGCTCACAATGTTTTTGGCACTATTGCTGGTGATTTTTTTTTTTGCAACAAATTGATCAAGAATTGATCAAGAATTAAACTTGATATAATACAGACTTTTTTTTTTTTTTTCCCCGATTTTCTCCCTAATTTAGTCGTGTCCAATTCCTCCCCGTCACTAGGGGGCTCCCACATTAAGGCTACTACTACCACTCAACCGGGAGGGCCGAAGACTATCACGTGTTTCCTCCGAACCACGAGACGCCAGCCGACCGCATCTTTTCGAACTGCTCGCTCGCGCACCGTTGGGGGCGGCCTAACACACTCGGAGGACAGCGCTATCTGCTCCCTCCGCTGAGCGAGCTCACAGACGCCCCTGACTGGCTGTAGAGCAGTGATTAATTTCGGAGCACTATGTACCTCTCATCCCTCCCCTCTGAGAGAGCTTGGCCAATCAGCTCTCTCTAAACCTCCGGCTGCGAGAGGTTACAGCACCACCCGGGATTCGAACTAGCGATCTCCAGATGATTGGGCGAGCGCTTTTACCACTGCGCCACTCGGAGGCGATATAATACAGATGAGCACATTTGTACCAGCACTGTCTGTGGTACCTTGGCTCCCCACATCATGAATTTTCGCCTTAAGAACTGACACAATGAAGTTGTGCATAAGTCTGACAGCTGTTCAAAATTTGTTTGCGTCAGTGAGAAGCCAAGCAAAGTGAGTTTACATGATTTTTTGGATGGTTTGAATTTTGCGCAAGATTTAATGAAGATGTAACACCATGGATCCCAAAAATGGACAGTAGCAAGAAGAAAAGGGAGCCACTTTCAGTTTCGTAGCTGGTGCCAAGATGAATAATAAATAAATTAAGGTTACGTGAGGTTTAATGTCTGTTAATTTCATATTTTATTTCATTTACAGGGACATTTTGTAAATGTTTTGATTGTGTTCATATGCAAAAAAATATGATTCCAGTGGAGGAAACTGGTAATATTTTTGGGCGGTTGGAACGGATTATCAGCATTTACATTATTTCCTATGGGAAAATGAGTTTCGCAATATGAAACTTAACGGATTCAATTTGTATGCCAAGGTACCACAGTACAAGCAAAACCCTGACTCTGAAACATCCTTCTCCCCACTAGAATTACTTGTTTAGTTTTTTGTTCCATTTGTTGGGACTGGTCATTGATTTTTCGCTCTGGGTCTGAGTTCTGTGTTTTTCTATTTGATTTCTGGTCAGACAAGGTCACTGTATTTTATGTTCTTTTTTTGCGCACTGATTGATTAAGTGAGGAAACACTATAGCGGTTTGAGCCCTCTGAACAGGTTTTAGTGCCCGGTGTAAACATCCTTACATCCTGACTATCACATTAAACTGCGTGAGATAATATATTTATAACGAGGCAGTATTTAAAACACACATTATGCCTGAATGTAGTTCACCAAAACACTAAGACGTCCTCTTATTGCACATAAAGTCATTAACAGACTAGCTATGTGAGCCATTACACCAATTCACTGATGTACAACATAATACAGGGGTGTAAAGTACGTCAACTTGCAGCCCAACTGTGCACATGTTGAATATAATTATTCTATTCTAGGCAAAACACACAAGAAGACAATTAAGCCAATGCAGCAGTTTAAAAGAGCAATTCTCCAGAAAAAAACAGACCTAACAACAGTTGCTTGTTACTTATTCAATATTAATGCAACTTTAACATAAGGTCTTAACATAAATCAACTCCATAACGTGGATAAAATTGTTAACATAAGTTATGTCAATATTTATGCAGGAAATATTCCTTGTACTCAGAGTCATTCATCACATTTATTACTTGATTGTATTTCATGATCCTGTCAAGTTGAATCACAGGTTGTGAAAAGCACAAACATTACCTACGAAGTGGACTGTTATAAAAAAAAAAATTTTTTAAAGAGGGAAAATTATCTACTACTAGTGCAAGTACACGTCGTTGATGGTCACGGTTTTTTAGAAATAGGTAAAAGGTTAAAGCTAAAAATAAGCTGATCGGCTTTACTATAATATATTTTTTTTCAGGTTGCCGTCTATGTCTGTTTGTCTTTCTGTACAGTAGATCTCTCTGTCTAACTTATTAATACAAAGAAATACAATTTTGTAAGCATGAGTATCTTACGCCTTGTTTACACCAAGTTGTAATTCTTTCGTTATCAGTTAAATACACACCCTGTTTAAAGAAAATGATTATATTCAGCACATGACTGCTCATAACATCACTTTTACTCAACATTTATATTTGAGCACATAACATTGTCAGATATTTTACACCCTCTTATCTCAGACTGCTGCGGATATGTTTGCTCTAACGACCCTTGTTTTATCACATAGCTGCGCTTCACATTCCTGCTTTAATTAGCACCACAGTTTCAGAACATATGAGACAAGCTGGTTTTAAGGTTCCTGCAGGAAGAGTAAACATACAATGATCCGTCCATACATTTTTGAAGATTACGTTTACAAAAGATACATTCCTTTTAAGGAATGTAAGGAGTAATGTAAGGAGAATGTAAGGTGCCATGCTGTGTTGTCCTTTTTTTGGGTGCTTTGTAGGGGCATTATGATAATTTCTGTGTCTTCCCCATACTTTGTATCTTTATGGTAAACTATCGCATTCATTGGCACTGTATAGCCACGCCCACTTTGAGGGCAAAAGCACTATATTCATCCCAAAAAGCGATGGCTGCTGTCAAGTAATCTGGCACAAAACTTCTCATAACTCAACAATTTGATTTAATTTATGGCACAGATTTAACTTCTGGCAAATACCGGAGAACTGGCAAAATTTCATTAAATTCTGTCTAACGAGTTTTGCGTGATGCTGTGACAAAATGAACTGGACAGACATACAGATATACAGACAGACAGACAGATTTTTTTCTGAGACTGGTTTTGGGTCCTTATATTATAAGATATCATTTGAAGAGTGATTTCTGACCAATGTACAGACAAAACATTTATTTTATTTATATGGATACAATTGGTGTTCAAGTCATCCCGGGACTTGTGATAAAATGTCTGTTGAATAAAGGAGTAAAATTGATTACAGAAAAACTTCAAGCACAATAAACCACAGTAAAAAAAATTAATGGTGCAAACATTTTAAAGAAAGTTATACATCCGTGAATGATGATCCTGGCCAAAGAGGCACAGAGCCCACTACGGGCGTTCTCATGAATATTCAGGGAGTGGAACGCCTGATCCTTGAAAAAATTAACAAATAACTTGTTGTCAATTTGCAGAAGAGAAAAATCTGCCTGTGGTAACTGTATACACAATCATTCACCTACTGTACACCACTCACATTACAGGAACTCGGCTGGGAGTTATTGCCACATCCCCAGTACAGTCCTGACCTCACTCCATGCCATTGCACATGTTTGAGCCATTAAAGGAGTTGCTGGGAGGCCGGCAAGGCTCTGGAGTACTGAGAAAACTTTCTACCTCAATGGTATCCAAGCACTAGTGAAACACTGGGATAAGTGCATTAGGGGGTTTGTGCAGTGCATGCAGGGGATTATCTAGACAAATAAATGGAGTTTTTATTCTCATAACTGTTTTGTGTTATTCTATGCAATCAATAGTCCTGGTATGACTTGAACACCCTTCTTATTAAAATAGCATAATGATAGACGCTAGATTGGTTAAAACATGTTGTTATAGAACATAGCATAAAGAATATTCTAGTTAAAGTTTGACACGTTGTCTTGCAGCACTTGCTTATGACAGGTTGTTGCTATACAGTGTACAGACGGTGTTGTAAGTCACATGCAAAATGTTTTTATATATATATTTTTTTTACTTTTGTAAGACTAAGTTGAAGAAGAATTGACTTAAATCATAGATGAGTGTTGTGTGTAGCTGAGGCACATCCAAATTAAAGCCCAAAATAATTATGAAGAATTGTGAAAGGAGTTAAGCCTGAAGATGGAATATTAATTTCAGTATTCAATCTTTCACTGCATGTCTCATTCAACTATGAATAAAGTCCAACGTGCACAAAAGGTAGCAATAGGAACTTCAGAATGGCGTCGAAATGGCTGCGAATGCTAGTTTTAAAATTAATATAATTAATATTTGTTGCAGGATTGTGAGTCTTTAGTACTTCTTCAAAAATTAATGCAATAAAACATGTGCTAAAACAGAAAAAAAGATGATGCATGGCTTTTAATAAAGCATACAGTATGTATAGTTTGACCTTATCATCTGATTACCTGAAGTCAGTCTTTGCTGCAATCAAAAGCTTCAGAAGGCTTTTCATCTCCACAGCATCATGTATTCATTTATTCCCCTCATATGATTTGTCTCTTATACATACGGTTCATTGCACATTAGATGTTATATTGGAGTCCCCTGCATTTTTACATTGAACATTCCCATGAAGTTAAATGAACTATGTTTTGAGAATCTCTCAACGTCAAGCCCTCAGGCGTATTGCACACCACTCACAGTAACCATTAGTCAAGTTAGAAGTCTATTAGGTGCTTGGAAAATTCCAGTCTACAGTTCTTTTTTTTTTTTTTCATTTATGCCACATTTGCAGTACATTATCAGCTAAATCATATTTCCAATATCAAAAACAAACAAAAATAAATAAATAAATGCAGGTCAAAAACCTTACACATCCACAATAGACAGAACACGTCTCAGGAACCTGTGCACCACCAGACCTAACAGAACCTAATTAAAACATTTTTAAGGAAAGAAAAGAGCATTATTTAATAAAATCCTGGCTGGAAAAAATCCTTAGGGGCTTAAAACGTGAAGGTGCAAGCCTTATGATGCCATTTGTAGCTCAATTTGTGATTCTAAAGTGCATTATTAAAACTTTAAAGCTGCATTTAAAGGCCTTACCTTCCTCTTAGAGGCCTCAGATTTTTTGGACATGTTCTTCAGCTTTTTGTGCAAGTGGTTTAAAACCTGTGAACAAAACGTACAAAAACAGTTTACACTAACTTTTACACTATGCATTTTTAATAAATTACAACAGAAATAAAGAGAATAATTAAGAGACGCTTTCTGTCGATCCATTTATCCATCCATTCATCTGTTGCACTACTACAGTACATCAGTGTGAAAATACTTATCCACAGCAAAAGTGTGACAACACAGCAGCAGAGTAAACTTCAAGTGCACACCATGAAGGAGCAGTCTGAGGACTCTGATCTTTATCATTTATCAACTCGTAACTTTGCTCAGTCCCCACTTTACAGGTACTGTTACAAAGTGCATTTCACAAGTGTATAGTTACTTACTGTTGCAAACTAGCTGTTGTGTAGTGACTTGTGTACTAACTATAGTGTACTGACCATATTGTAATGACTGCAGTGTACTGACTGGAGGGTACACACAGTATACTACTGACTGTAGTGTACAGACTCTATTTACTGATTGTGGTGTACAGATGTTAGTGTACTGACTACTGACTGGAGTGTACTGACTGAAGAATCCTGAGTGTAGTGTACTTACTGTAAGGTACTGACTGTAGTGTACTGACTATAGGGTACTGACTAGTAATTGGTCGTTCATGAATGATTTGTTCTTTTTGAACAAGTCTTTAATGTGACTCAGAAGAACGAGTAGTCTCTGAGAGTGATTTGTTCATTTTCTACTTAGCATACATGCGCAAAGCATCGCAAAACCTCCGTAGGTTATGAAGAAAAAACAGAAACGAGTCGTTACCTTCAAGTCTTTTGGTCTGAATCGTTCGTTCTTTTGTCACGTGACTCCCATACATGCTATGCAGTGCAGTAAAAAGGAAACAGAATTGAGTGATTCTTCTAAATAAGTCTTCTCCGAGTAGTTCTTTCTTTTGTCACGTGACTATGAAGTGCAATAGATTCAAAAGAACGAACGACTCGGACCAAAAGATGTGAGGTGAGGTGAGCTGCTCATTCTGTTTATCATAATATTTCTTTAGCTGCATTGTAATATTTTCATTACTGTTTGACCTACAGCCAAAATCTCTGTATGTCGACGTGTTGGGGGTCTGTTTATTGAAAATGTTACGTTTAATTTTATTTCTGATCAAAAGAACAAAATAAACTAAATGACTCATAAAACGATTCGTTAATTTTGATGAATGAGATTTAAAGAACTGAGTCATTAAACTTCCCATCAATGGTACTGACTGCAGTGTACTGACTGTAATGTACTGAGTATAGGGTACTGACTGATGTACCCTATACTACTGACTGCAGTGTACTGACTGTAATGTACTGACTGCAGTGTTCTGTCTATAAAGTACTGATTACAGTGTACTGACTGTAATGTACTGACTGCAGTGGACTGACTGTAATGTACTGACTGCAGTGTATTGGCTATAAGGTACTGATTGGAGTATACTGACTGTAATGTATTGACTGCAGTGTACTGACTGGAGGGTACACACTGTATTCTACTGACTGTAGTGTACAGACTCTATTTACTGATTGTGGTGTACAGATGGTAGTGTACTGACTACTGACTGGAGTGTACTGACTGAAGAATCCTGAGTGTACTGTACTGATAAGGTACTAATTGCAATGTACTGAGTATAAGGTACTGATTGGAGTGTACTGATTGGAGTGTACTGACTGTTATGTACTGACTATAAGGTACTGACTGCAGTGTACTGACTATAAGGTACTGATTGGAGTATACTGACTGTAATGTATTGACTGCAGTACTGACCATAAGGTACTGATTGCAGTGGACTGACTGTAATGTACTGACTGCAGTGTTCTGACTATAAGGTACTGATTGGAGTATACTGACTGTAATGTATTGACTGCAGTGTACTGACCATAAGGTACTGATTGCAGTGTACTGACTATTAGGTACTGATTGGAGTGTACTGATTGGAGTGTACTGACTGTTATGTACTGACTATAAGGTACTGACTGCAGTGTACTGACTATAAGGTACTGATAGCAGTGTACTGACTGTAACGTACTGACTGCAGTGTACTGTCTATAGGGTAGTGGCTGTAATATACTGACTGCAGTGTACTGACTGCAGTGTACTGACTTATAAGGTACTGATTGCAGTATACTGGCTGTAATGTACTGACTGTAGTGTACTGATTATAGGGTACTGACTGCAGTGTACTGACTGCAATGTACTGTCTATAAGGTACTGATTGGAGTGTACTGACTATAAGGTACTGATTTGAGTGTACTGCCTGTAATGTACTGACTGCAGTATACCGACTATAAGGTAATGATTGCAGTGTACTGACTAATGTACTGACTGCAGTGTACTGATTTTAAGGTACTGACTGCAGTGTACTGACTGTAATCTACTGATTGCAGTGTTCTGACTATAAGGTACTGATTGGAGTGTACTGACTGTAATGTACTGACTGCAGTGTACTGTCTATAAGGTACTGATTGCAGTGTACTGACTATAAGGTACTGATTGGTGTGTACTGACTTTAGGGTACTGACTGCAGTGTAGTGATTATAAGGTACTGATTGCAGTGTACTGACTGGAATATACTGACTGTAATGTACTGACTGTAGTGTACTGATTATAGGGTACTGACTGCAGTGTACTGACTGCAGTGTACTGACTAAAAGGTACTGATTGCAGTGTACTGACTGCATTATCCAGTCTGTATTGTACTGACTGTAGGGTACTGATTGCAGTGTACTCACTGTAGGACTGCAGTGTACTGACTAATGTAGTGACTGTAGGGTACAGACTGCAGTGTACTGACAGCATTGTACAATCTGTAGGGTAAGCTGCAATGCATTGACTTCAATGTACTGACATCAATGTACTGACAGCAGTGTACTGACTGTAGGCTAAAAACTGCAGTGTTCTCACAGTACTATACTGACTGTAGCACTGTATAAAGATGAACACGTCAGTCCTTTTGTAATACCGCTAACAGTGGAAAAGAAACATCACATGGCCAATTCTGATGATTCATCCAGGTTCATTTTCAGCACAGCAGTGACACTGGCATGCTTGTGTTTGTGTGTGTGTGTGTGTGTGTGTGTGTGTGTGTGTGTGTGTGTGTGTGTGTGTGTGTGTGTGTGTGGGTGTGTGTGTTTGTGTGTGCATGCTTGTGGCAAGTAAGTGCACACAGTGCTAAAAGACCAAAGCCGGCTACTCCACCTGAACACTTGATTACGATTTTTTTTATCTACTCTGCTTTTTTCTGCCTTTTTCCAGTTCTTCACATTCTCACATTCACATCCATTCTCCATATTTCTCTGATTCTTTCTTTCACTCAATTTATATTTCCATTTTGTTTACCTTTGTACCTTTTAATTATCTGATGTGTTTTTCTTTTCACCTGTCGTTCTTTAACTCAAAATTTCTTTCAGATTTGTTTCTTCTTTTTGCACATTTCTGTTTATTTTCTTTCTTTTTTTTTAAACCCATTTTCTGTAGTTTATCTCTTTTCACTAGTTTCCCATTTTTAAAAAATAATTTCTTTACATTTTATTCTTTATTGTTTGGGTTTTATTTTCTTTTTTTTTTTTAGTTTTCATTACTTTTCTTTGTTATATTGCATTTCTCTTTCTTTCTTTCTTTCTTTCTTTCTTTTACCCTTTTCTGTAATCTCTTTTCATTAGTTTCCCCATTTTTAATATTTTTTATTATAATTTTTGTTTTATTCTCACATAATCTAAAATATTTTATCTTTGTTTTACTACACTTTCTTTTTCATGCTTTCTTTCTTTTTACCTCTCCATCTTTCTACTACCTTTCTATCTCTTTTCACTAGTTCCCCCACTTTGAATAATTTTTTAAAATACTTTTTTCCCGTATTATTTAGGTTTTATTCTCACCTATTCTTTTTTTTTTATTCTCAGTTTTCATTACTTTTCTTTGTTATATTACATTTTCTCTCTTTCTTTCTTTTGTCTTTGTTCATTGTACGTGTAAATAATTAGTTTATTTTTTTACTTTAATGTTTCGTTTCTCTAAGAATATTATTATTATTATTGTTGTTGTTGTTGTTGTTGTTGTTTAGTATTAGTTTATCAGTGTGTGTACAGAATTCACTCACGCTGGCGTAGCAGAAGCAGATGAGCAGCAGCGGCAGCACGTAGCCGAACACGAACGTGCACACCACGTATATTTTCCGGTCCCGCGCGCTCGCCCACAGCTCCCAGCAGTACGTGGCGTTCTCCTCGCGCCTGATGATGTTCTGGTGGTGCGCCACGGGCGCCGCCATGGCCAGAGACAGCACCCAGATCACGGCGATGGCGCACACGGCGTGTCGCGCCACGCGCACCCCGGAGCACCTGCGCGAGTGCACGATGGCGACGTAGCGGTCCACGGACATGGCGGAGAGCGTGAATATGCTGACGAGCATGGAGACGGTGAAGAAGTAGTGCGTAAACTTGCAGAGGAAGGCGCCCAGCACCCAGGTGGGCAGCACGTACACGGTGGCCTGGAAGGGCACGCAGAAGAGCAGGTAGGAGAGGTCGGCCACGCTCAGGTTCAGGATGAAGATGTTGGTGGTGCCGCGCGGCGCTCCGGGACGTCTGCGCGCCAGCACCGCGATCACCACCGAGTTGCCCAGCACGCCCAGCGCGAAGATGAGCGCGAACGCGAGCAGGGCGACCACGTTATCCGCGCCGACACCGAGCGCCAGCTTCCCCGGTTCAAGCGCTTCCTCCGTGCCGTTCTCACACCATCCCGCGGTCGGGGGGCTCACGTCAGACCCGTTCGTGCCTTCCTTTAGCTCCATGAAGTCCACTGCGTCCCACAAACACTGCATGAAGTACGCAGGCGTGTACACTCTCTCTCTCTCTCTCACACACACACACACACACACAGACACACACACTCTCTCACACACACTACCCGTGCGCACTTGCCGAATAAATCTAATGCGCTCTGATGCTGCTGGTTATGTGTTCATTCCGGCTCCAGAAAGTCTCCGCGCACGAACACAATTCTCACTCTATTCACTCCTGAGTATAAAAAAAAAAAGTATTCTCTTAATCCAGTAACTGAAACAAAAACCAACTCGTAATATTTTTACTCCAAGACTAAGTGCGTTACAGTCCGGTGAGGAGCGGAGCAGTGCGCTTCGGAGAGACCTTTGAGCGCGTCTCGTTGTGAGAGACTGAGAGAGAGAGAGAGAGAGAGAGCGATGCGCGCTCTCGCCGATAAAGGTGCGCGCTCCCTGATCCAGCTGTATTTGATCAGAGTTATTTTCTAGTGAGGCAAAGAGTTTTGCGCATTCTTATTCATAATCAGTGTGATATACATGCTATTAATAAACTCTCAGGAAAATATAATGGCGCACATCAGCATCTCAATACAACTCACACATACGAATACACACAAAAACTTATATTTTGCAAATATTCACCTCATTATATATATCACTCATCACTCATTCATCATTTATACCACTCTATATCCCTAACCCTAGACGGGATACACCCTAGAAGGGTGCCAATCTATCACAGGGCACATACACACACACACTCATTCATCCAGTATGGGCAATTTGGAAATGCTAATTAGCCTAAACTGTATGTCTTTGGACTGTGGGAGGAAACCGGAGTACCTGGAGGAATATATACATATATAGTATAATATATATATATATAATAGCTAACAAATATAGGGCATAGATACCACCTGTTGAAGTGTGTATGTCTGTATATAATATATATTATATATATATATATATATATATATATATATATATATATAGCCAAAAAGTCTTAATCCATAGGGTTTAATATGATGTTGGCCCACCCTTTGCAGCTATAACACCTTCAACTCTTCTGGGAAGGATTTCCACAAGGTTTACTAGTATGTTTAAGGAAATTTAATAGACCCTTTTCCTTCCAGAAGAATATTTGTGAGGTCAGACACTCATGTTGGATGAGAAGGCCTGGCTTACCGTCTCCGCTCGAATTTATCCCAAAGGTGTTCTATCAGGTTGAGGCCTTCCACACCAAACTTCATCCATGTCTTTATGGACTTTGATTTATGCACTGGTGCACAGTCATGTTGGAACAGGAAGGGTCCATCCACAAACTGTCTAGAGTCAAGAGTTGCTTTCATTGGAACTAAGGGGCCAGCCCAACTTTACAGTACATAGCCTGGATAAGCATGGATAAGTTGCTGAAAATTTAGTAGTGAGGAAATTCCATGACTAGACTTATTGCACAGGTGGCATCCCATCACTGTATCATGCTGGAATTCACTGAGCTCCTGAGAGCGACCCATTCTTTTCACAAATGTTTGTAGAAGCAATCTGCATGCCTAGGCGCTTAATTTTATACACCTGTAACCAAGGAAAAGATTGGAACACTTGAATTCAATTATTTGGATGGGTAAGTGAATATTTTTGGCAATATAGTGTACAGTATATATACTGTATATATACACCCTCTCTCACACTAAATGATTTTTTGATGCACTCTGAAGCCGATGAACAACCATGGCTTTTACTTATTTTTCCTATATGTCTTCATCCCTTTCTTTCTTTTTTTCTTTCTTGTCCCTTGAAAGCCTTGAAGGCTCCTACCTTACACAAAGCATTTTCAATTGCTGTAGCACAACTGAGGGCCCCTGTCGCTCAAGGGGCCCTGGAATCGTTCTTGCGTATTTTAGGCACCCCTGGCACGCTATACAGCTGTAGTGAGCAGGAAAACATCTCAGAACATCATGGTGGATGATCTACAGTTGCAGAAGACCACATTGTGTTTCCATTACTGCCAACTAAAACTCTGTGGCTACAGTGGGGACATTCCCACGAAACTGGAGATTCAAATATACAAAGGCTGGAGAGGACAAGATGGCATTTTCAAGCTTTAACCCTAATTCTGTGCGAGAATTCCTAGCCAGCACGAGGTACGTTAACGGAGATATTAGCATGAAATCTTTGGAAGTCTCTCCTTTTGAGCAGGTGATTGAGCAAAAGTACGTACTAAAGTGCTATTACGTTGTTCCTTTTGGAGCTGAGGGCTAAATCCAACTGCACCATTGGAATAGACAATGTTGAAAGACTTCTATTACAAAATAAATCTTCGACCCCATTGAAGATCACATTTTAGTTCTAAATATTAATATGCTATTTGTTCATAGTGGAATGTTACTCCAGGAGTTCTCAGGAACAGTGTTAGCATTATGTAATGCGATAGGGTTGTAATGAAAAGTAATGGAGCAGCCAAAAGTGCTGCTAAGGCATAATTTTATTGCTATCACAGTTACTGTAACTCATAACTCATGCTTCGTGTAGCCATGTTTGTAAATACGCACTAAATAACAGCGATGACAGCATGAGGAAGTTTTCACTGGTTCATATGTCAGTGCACTGAGATAACACTTGTTCCTGATCATGTACAAGTCTGTGACGACGGAACAGCAAGTTAATAAAGCATCGAAACAGCTCCCACTTCACTGCTCAGTAAATATACAGTAAATATTCACAACTGGCAGTTACTGTACTGTGCTAGAACCTTTAAAGCAAAACCACGTTTGGAAATTAATAGACTTAAAAGTAATTCATTAACCAGATTTCCTGTCAAATCCAGAATTATTGGCAAAAATTTGAAATGGCTTTTGTTGTTGGTCTTCTTCTTCTTCTTCTTCTTCTTCTTCTTCTTTTTCATCTTCTTCTCACCTACTGCCTCCTTCTCCCCCTTTTCTTCTTCAACCCCATAATATTTGGCACCCCTTAACATGAGCAAAAAATTATTTGTTGTTCTCATTGTTGTTGCTGCTCTTATTCCTCTCCACCTTGTCATTTTTGTTGGACATAACTTGTGTCCTCAGTAGCATTACTCAGTGGCATTAGGAGTACTGCTACTGAGGACATAACCTTTGACAGATCAAATTAATTGGAAAAAATCCAATAAATGGTGTAAAACCCTCAAACACTACATAATATTGGACATGGAAAAGCAGGTCATCTCCACACTGTCATCCCTAATGCTCAAAGTAATTAAACATATTGAGTACTGTTAACTTAAATAATTACAATTAGTTCAAATTAATAGACCTTGATGAGTATTTATAATTTTTTGGTATTTATGAGTTTGTAGAATTATGAGTCTTTTCAAGTTAGCTGAACAACTTTGATATTTTAGGTAACTGTAAGTACTTAAGTAACAGTAACTGTCACCTTAAAATTCCACCAACGTAAAATCTTTCAGACTAGCGATTTTGTACCTGACATCATCAGGGCAATAGGGCACTGGTGGCTCAGTGGTACTGTAGGTGTTTCACCTGCCGTGTGAAAGGCCCAGGTTTGATTCCCAACAACTGGATGAAGTGTCTGTCCCAAGCTAAGATAAAATGCGAGGGTTGCGTCAGGAAAGGTATCTGGTGTAAAGCCTGTGCCAGGCTTGTGTGTGGACCGGATTGTCTGTTATGGCGACCCATTGCCGAGAGCAGCCGAAAGACCAACAACAATTTATTTTGAGATTTGATTTGCAACAACTAAAAAAATTTTAATTGATATTAAATAGTATGGCTACTCAATAATGCAAGTAAAGAATGATTAATATGAATGAGTGCAATAAACTCAAAAACTGATAGTTCTGTTTATTTAAAATTAGAAACATCGTTACTTAAAAAAATTTCTGCGTTGCTGCTGCGTCTTTTTTTAATGATGACTGATTAACAGTGAACAAAGAGGATGGCTGTGTGAGGTATGACCGAGCTAGTTGGGAAGAGGCCTGGAGCCTATTCCAGGAGACTTAAAGCAAGAGGTGGGGTACACCCTGGACAGGGTGCCAATCCATTCCAGGGCACACACACATGCAACATGCAAAACCCCAGGCGCACAGAGACGGGAAGCCGGACCCTGGAGGTGCAAGACGACAGTGATAATCGATACACCACTTTGGCGCCTAAATAAAATTTTATTTCTGTATAAAAAACAAAGAAGTATCAGAAATAAGACTAAAACTGACTGATCGTTTCTGACCTTTTCCCCTTCTGCATGGAAGTCCCACTACACCCCAGTTGCCAAGTACGCACCTATTTAAACCTATTTAACTATTTAAACTGTGGTTGAGTGTCCTCCCTGGAAAAAATTCAAGGCGTCGCTAAAGATGAACACCAAGGGTTAGGGTTAGGGTTAGGACATGACATGACATGACATGATTGATTTTTGGACTCAAATTTCGAGCCAGCTGCCCATCCACACATGTGGGAAATCACAAAAAAAAAAAATTCTAATCATCTTCCTGTTGACACAGAAGTTGTTTACAGATTAGACAAGTTCATGAACAGAGTGCGAGAACAGAATGTTACACCATCGCTGACACCCGGCACATGTGGCAGGAAATCATCACAGGCTACAGACTCAGAAGTAGAAGAATGAACACTGACATCCACTTCTCTACAAACAAATTTTTTGACAAAAGAATTCTATGGCGTGAGCCCCATAACACGAAGCCAATGGGCAGGTAGGTGGGCAGTGAGGAACTGCCAGAAGGCAGTCGCCTCGGATCTCATTACTGGATGTACACTTAAAACCTACACTAACGTATTTAACCCATCCTTTTCACAAGCCACAGTTTCTACCTGCTTTAAAACAACCACCATTGTTCCACTGCCGAAAAAGTGCAAAGCTAACTGTCCGAATGATTACCTGCCTGTTGCACTGACTTCTATAGTGTTAAAATGTTTTGAGAGAACCATCATGAGCCACAGTCTAACATTTATACCGGACACAATGGACCCTATACAGTTCAGTTACAGTAATGACAGCTATACATCCTACTGCTGTTTATCAATTATATCTAGGCTTTAAAAATAGTGACACTAGTTAAGCTCACTAACATCCCCATGCTAAGCGTGCCATCAAATCTCTGCAACTGGTTCCTGGACTTTTCAACAGGTAGACCCCAGTCAATCCTCAACGTTGTGTGTTTAAGCCCCATGCTGTACTGCAATTTCCCAAAGTTTTGATAATGACACAAATATTAATTTTCAAAAAGTATGCAGACTCAGTTTTTATGATGGCAAATTTGCATATACTCCAGAATGTTATGAAGAGTGATCAGATGAACTGCAAGATTGCAAGTCTGTCTTGGCCATGAAAATGAACTTAATCCCTCTTTTAAAAAAATTCATCTCTGCCATAAAAAAGACATATGTCAGTGATTCTCTCGTTAACATAGGTGTGAATGTTGACACGGCTGGAGATCACTCTGTCCTGCTGTTAGAATAACAGACTGGAAGCTTTAAAAGAAGGGTGGTGCTTGAATTCCTTGTTCTTCCTCTGTTAACCATGGTGACCTGCAAGGAAACATGTGCAGTCATCATTGCTTTGCACAAAAAGGCATTCATGGGCAATTATATTCCTGCTGGTGAGTACCTAAATCAACCATTTATCGGAACATCAACAACTTCAAGGAGAGAGGTTAAATTGGTGTGAAGAAGGGTGTCCAAGAAAGTCCAGCAAGCTCCAGGACCGTCTCATAAAGTTGACTTAGCCACGGGATTGGGGAACCACCAGTGCAGAACTTGCTCAATAAATGGCAGCAGGCAGGTTTGAATGCATCTACATACATAGTGAAATTAAAACTTTTGGAAAATGGCCTGGTGTATAAAAGGGGAGCAAAAAAGCCATTTCTTTCCAGTAAAAACATCAGGGAGAGACTGATGTTTTTTCCATGACATCCGGAAAAAAGTCTGCCTGGAGAAGAAAAGTTGAGCACTACCATCAGTCCTGTGTCATGCCAACAGTACAGCATCCTGAGACCATTTACAGTATATATGGGGTTGTTTCTCAGCCAAGGGAGTGGGCTTGCCTAAGGGCACAGCCATGAATGAAGAATGGTACAGAAAGATCTTCCAAGAACTTAGTTGGGAGAGAACTTCTCCCAACTATCCAAGAACAGTTTAATGACAAACAATGCCGTATAGAGCATGATGGAGCACCTTGACATAAGGTAAAAGTGATAACTAAGTGGCTCGTGGAACCAAACTTTAAAGTCTTTTTGAGTCCATGGCCAGGAAACTCCCAAGACCTTAATCCCTTTAGAGACATTGTGGACAAACAATAACCCACAAATTCTGACAAACTACAAGCATTGATTACGCAAGAATGGGCTGCCATCAGTCAGGATCAAGTCAAGTCAAGTCAAGTAGGCTTTTATTGTCATTCCAACCATATACAGTTCAGTACACAGTGAAACCAAACAACGTTCCTCCAGGACCAAGGTGCTACATACATGCAAACGACATAAATTAACAGACACAACATAAATTAGCAACGCAGATTTGAAATTTTTAAGTTAACCTAAAGCTATCAATTTTTATACTAGAAGAGACAACACTGGACAACAGACAACAAAGTGCATGTGCAATTGTGCAAACAAGAGCTACATGATAACACAACAACGCAACACAACAATGTAACACGTTTCAGTACTGAAATGCTTTTTCTTTAGTAATGAGGTATGTGTTGAGGTATTGAGAAAAAAACAGCAGTAAACAATTGACATTGTGTGAAAAATATTTTGTGCAAATAGCAGACTGTGTGATGAGGTATGAGTTGATGTAGTGGGAAAAAACAAAAAACAGCTGTAGACAATTTACATTATGTCAAAAATATTTTATTGCAAATAGTAGATCAGGTAGGTGGGTATGAACACATTTAGATGGTTGTAGATCAGTGATCAGTGCATGTGTGTGTTAATCAGTTCAGTCCGGATGTTATTTAGTTCGTCTGAGAGATTTGTGTGTGTGTGTATGTGTGTGTGTGTGTTTATCAGTCCAGTCTTTTTGTGTTGAGGAGACGGATGGCTTGCGGGTAAAAACTGTTACACAGTCTGGATGTGAGTGCCCGAATGCTTCGTTACCTTTTTCCAGATGGCAGAAGGGGATGTGGGGCCCTGAAGTTGATTGACAGCATGCCAGAGTTGCAGAGGTCTTAAAAAACACTGCAAATATTGACTTTTTGCATAAAAGACTTCTACAGTTGCACATTTGAGCACATCCTACTAACGCCATCATAGTCTGCTTCGAGAGCAGCACGGCACAGAACTGCAAGACTTTTCAGTGCAAAATGTCATTGGAACAGCCCTCCTGGTGTTCCCAGGATGGCTTATAACATTATTAAGGACATTACCCACCCACAACACAAACTGCTCATGCTGCTACCATCAGGGAGGCGCTATAAGAATAGAGCAGCTAGAACAACAAAGCTGAAAGACAGCCTTTTTTTTCACCTCAAGCCATAATAGGCTTGTAAATAAAACCCACCACTGCCCAACACCTTCTACCCACCCCGGCATTGCAGGCTTGCGACTGAGAATGGAGATATGACTTTTTACTCCACACTGTTATGCACATACAATCAGTTAACACAATAAAGTCATAATACAGACTTACAGAAGCACAGGTCTACAGCATTTACACTGGAATAAATTCTGCAATGATTCAGCTGCACTTGCATTTTATACAGTATTTTCTATATCTGAATGTATTTATGATTATATTATTGTAGTTTATAATCTTGTTCGTGTTCTTGAGGATTGGCGGAAGATTAAGTTCATTGTGCTGTGTGATGTCAATAGGAAATGAAAGAGTAGAGTTTAAATAAATACGTTCTTTTCCTCCTGCTTCTTCTCCTTCCTCTTCTTTTTCTCCTTCATTTGGGTCCGCTTACTTTTCCTCTTCTTTTTCTTCTTCTACCCCCACTTTTGTTGTTGTTGTTCTGCTTCTTCTTCTTCTCCTCATCCTTATTCTCCTTGTTTTTCTCTTTCTTCTTCTCCTCCTCCTTGTTTCTTATCTCCTCCTCATTTTTCTTCTAACACCCTCCTTCTCTCCCATCTTTTAGGTATTTTTTCACTTCCTTATTTCTTTACATTCTTCTTCTTCTTCCTCTTCTAATCCTTTATCCCTTTATCTGCCCTTTTAGGTCATCTTCCTCTCTTCTCATTCTTGCCCGAAGTCTTCTTCTTTTTCTTCTACTTCTTCTATTCCTGTTTTTCTTCTTCATCATCTTCTTCCGTTACATCCACTTTTTTTCTTCTTCTTCTTGTCATCCTCCTCATATTGTAATCCCCCTTTATCCTCCTTTTAGGTCTTCTTCCTCTTTCTCATTTCTTCTCATTCTTTTTTCTCTACTTCTTCTACTTCTTTTCCTACTTCTTCTATTCCTGGTCTTTTTCTTCTTCTTCTCCTCATCCTTCTGCTACTTGTTTCTTCTTATTATTATTACTATTATTATTCTCCCTGCTTCTCTTTCTTCTTCTCCTCCTTGTTTCTTCTTCTTTCCTTCCCCCTCTTTCTTTTAGGTATTTTTCCACTTCCTCAGTTCTTCACATTCTTCTTATTCTTGAACTTCTTCTTGTTCTTCTCGTCATCCTCCTCATTTTCTGTATCCATCTCCTCCTCCTCTTATTCTTGTTTCTCTTTCTTCTTCTTCATCTTCTTATCGTTATTTTTCTTGTTTTTCTTCTTCTTCTTATCATTATTCTCCCTGTTACTCTTTCTCCTTCTCCTCATTGTTTCTTCTTCTTTTCCTTCCTTTTCTTATCCCATTCTTCTCCCTATTTCTTTTAGGTATTTTTCCACTTCCTTATTTCTTCACAATTTTCTTCTTTTAGAGCTTCTGGTAGCTCATTTAAAAAAAAATGTATTTAACACTAGTTCTTTATCTGTGCTTATTAATTAATTTGTTTGATGTTTCTTCTGTATTTGTTTGTTTACCTGCTTTAGATCGGAGCTGCAAGATTAAGAAGCACTTATAATAATTGAAAATAATGCTTATAATTGAGATAAGTGGAATGGTATTCTCACATCAGACTGTAATGATTATTTTTCTTCTGCAGAGACTGACCAGCGTATCAGCGGAGTGTTCTACTGCGCTGTAATGAACACACAGAGCTCGCGAATGCAGCACAGCGAACTCCCAGAGGAAAGAAAAGAAAAAAATCAAAGGGTATTGAAGGTGAATGAGTGCTGGTGTTATGGCAACAAGGAGATCAAGCTCATGAGCTCCAAAACTAGAAAGAAAAGCAGATTGAAATGAAATTAATACCAGAAGAAGGAGAAGATATAAGAAAAGCAAGCATGAAGTGAATAAACAATGAGGAATTTAAAATAGAAGCGGACCATCATGAATAGCAGACTAACAAAAATGAGTAGAAGCAGAAGGAGGAGAATGAAAAAGAAAATCAGAGTGTTAATAATGATGGGTGCTACATAGAGGAAGTATCATCATGTGAAGGGGAAAAATTAAGCAATAAAAAGAGAAGAAAAGACGGCAAGGAAAGCAGAAAGTGGGGAGAAATGGAGATGGATGTGATGGATGTAAGACAGAGCAGAAGGTGATGTAGAAGCAAAAGAAATTGGAGAGAAAGAATGTGGCTAACAAAGAAAAGGGAGAACATGAATAAAAGAAGAGAAAATACGATCATGAGGACAAGAAAACAAAAGGTGAAATTTAATAACAGTTGATGAATGACATTTCAAAGGATCATCATGAGGAGAAAAGATGGATTTAATAAAATATAATAGAGGAGGAAGAACAGAAGAAACAAGACAAGGAAAGCAGGAGGATGAGAAATGAAAATGTGATGAAAAGAAATGCAGTTGAAGTTGAAGAAAGGGGAAAAGGGAGAAGGAGAGGAAAACGAAGAGCACACAATGGAATAGCAGAAGATGAAAACAAATGAACTGAAGAAGGAGAAAAAAAGAAGAACAGGAAAGCAGGAGGTAAATACAAAATGATGAATCATAAAAGAGAAATAAAATGAACTTGGGGAGAAAAGATAGACTTTTTTTAAGAAGTTGAACAATGGCAATGAAAGAAGAAAAACATAATTAAGAATAAAGTGGAGATAAGAAAAGTAAGGAGCAGGAAAGGAAAGGAAGTAGAAGAGATGGAAAGAAAATAGAAAAAAGATGAAAAAATATTTAAAATAAGAAGAACTATAAGGAGAAAAAAATGCAAAAGAAAAGCATATGAATAGAAAAAAAGAATAATGAAGCAGGAAAAGGAAAAGATAAAGTAAAAGCTAAGATGGCATAGTTAAAAACAAAAAGAGAAAAGGAAGAGAAATTAAAAAGAAAAGTGCTGGAAGGGAGAAAAATTAGGAAAGAAAGGTGGAAGGAAGAATGAGGAAAAATAAGCAAAAAAAGAGAAAAGAAATCAAGAAATTAATAAAAAATGAAGAGACAAAGAACCATGATGGGTTCAATTTTAAATCAGCAGAAACAGAAGAAGTGAAAGAAAAAGGAAGAAAGAGCATGAGAAGGGCAAAGAGGGAGACTAAACTGAGTAAACGCATCATAAACGGGTGATAAGAGACAAAGAGATCAATAATGTTAAAATACTTTTGTGTCTTTTTTTTCTTATCTTGTTTTTCAAGATTGATTTATTACAGCAAAAAACAATATTTAACTTTGAATTTAAAAAAATTTGAATAACAGAATTTACACTCCTCTGTATTTTTTACTTTAAAAAATGGTCATATTACTAATCAAGAAGAAGAAGGTAACAAGTTGTCAATGAGAAGAAAAAGTAATGAATTGAATGAAATGAATACAGAAACATGAAGAACAAAAATGACGAAATGAGAAATTAGAACAAGAAGGAGAAATAATAAAATAAAGAAATGTAAATGAAAACAGAAAAACATGTTACCAGGAGAAATAAGAGGAAACAAAGAAGGACAGAAAAAAAAATAACACAGAAAAGCAGAATGAAACAAAATGGAATTTAAATGAATAGAAAAAAAGACGGATCAGTAAAAGAAATGTGATTAGCGATGAGTAGAACAGAAAGTAAACATCAGCAAAATGTTGATCGTCACCTTGGCAACCACAACCACAACTACAGTCCTCAAGAGTGAAAACAGGAACAGGAAGAAGCGCATGGACTCTGGGTCAAAATGTCCTGAGATGGCAGAAGGTCTAGAGCTTGCTGTTGCTCTGAAGACATTACACAATCTGCAAGAGTCACGGCAATGCCCACAGTGCCCACAATGCTCACAATGCAGTGTTATTCAATAACTTCTGCCACCTCAGAGGTCAGGAACAAAAAACATGCCTGTATAGTCCAACTAGGGGCCATGGAGGCTAATGGTCCCCGACTGTGGTATGCACATTCACACACTACTGGCAATTTGGAAACATCAGTCAGCCTAACCTGCATGTCTTTGTACTGTGGGGGGAAACTAGAGCACCTGGAGGAAACCCACCAAGCATAGGGAGAACATGCAAACCCTAATTTGAAAGGCAAGGGCAAGCAATGTATCAGCTAAATCCAAAATTAGCAACTAGATCAATGTTAAACCAAGAGATGTTGTGCAAATATTAAAGATGAACTAATCAATAATACAATTTATAATTGCACATAACCCACATTATATAGCATAAGGTCACAGCATAAACAACATTATAATGGCATTCAGACAAAACAACACTAATAATGTCAAGTTGATTACATGCTGATTATAATACATTGATTTATGGATATATAAAAGATTAATGTACTTCACCTCTTACAATTGTGTCTGAAAATAATCGTTTTAATATACAGGAGATTAAAGTGACATGTGACATGAAACAAACCAAAATATGTCAAGCAACAAACAAGAATATTGTTTTTCTATCTTTCTTTCTTTCACATTTTTGTCTTACTTTTTATTGTGTTCTAACCACTAGAGGGGGCAGGGATGTATGAGTTTGAGGTTATGGAGGTTGTACACTACACTGTACTCTGTGTAGAAATTGATGAAGAAATTGACTTCTTTGCAATTTTCAATAAACCGCTGTCACTATCTTAGAGCTCATGTGCTCTTATCATGTTCACTTAATATTCGTAGTAATATTTTAGTCATTATTGTTTTTTTTTGTTTTTGTTTTTAAATAAACATTTATATATACAGTATATATGGCTCAGGAATGTGTAGTACAGGGTGTAATATTCTTGTTTCAGCACTAAATATCCAATATAATAAACTGAACTTTAGATCATTTTAACCAACTGACCCAAACATGACTGAGCAAAAAATTAGAAACTGGGTCACATAGGCAAAGAAATGACACAGATGCACATGTTCACTTGTTTTTTGTGTTGTTTTTGATTGTTTGACCAAAATATAACAAAAATATGCTCATTTTGAGAGTTCCACATTTTTGCAACGTGGTTCCCATATTCCAATAGTGGTCAAAATACAGTTTGACATCTGAAGCCTCCCCAATAACACACATCAGTGAGGCTTCTATATAAGCATATACTGTATATAGATTTTGTTTTACAACCGACCCCCAAAAAACG
The DNA here is from genome assembly GCA_013621035.1 of Clarias magur. Taxonomy (NCBI): domain Eukaryota; kingdom Metazoa; phylum Chordata; class Actinopteri; order Siluriformes; family Clariidae; genus Clarias; species Clarias magur. Next base: position 511,546 of record QNUK01000449.1, on the reverse strand, counting down.
CAGGGGTTGCGTTCCTAAAGCACATGGGAATTGTGAAAAAACATCAAATTTTGGATTTGGTAAAAAAAAAATATTTTTTTTTAAGTCTTTAAATGCCTATTTTTAAGTTTAAACCCTAAATACGATCCCTGAACACTTTAATTTCATTTCAAACTCAGCTTAAAACATTACCCTTAAGAATATATATAATTAGACATAAGCCTGTATACTGTACAGTACTGTACCACTATGTCTCCCGCAGTTCTAGAATGTAAAATACTGATGTATTACCATTAAAAAAATTCTGTGTAGTTGTGCAATTCCGCAAACAGGAAACAAGGAAAAATGTAATTCCATTGCGGGACTCCAATTGCGGGAGACATAGTGGTAAAAAATTATTAAATTATTAAATTTGTTTACTAGAATTTGTAGCATTTCATTGTAGCATTTCATTTCTTTGTCCCAAACAAGGTTTGTTTAAACTTTGAAATATGGGTAATTATATTAATGGTATTTAATTCTGTCCATGACAAAGGATCCATAAATCCACAACTTTAGGATCATTCACAATGCTGGACAGTAGAAGTCCCCGCTAGAGTATTAACTTTTTAATTTTTTTTTCTTTGGTGCTCATGGGTTACAAAACAATGCCTATGAGACTGAGAGATTAAATATATTATATCATCATTCTGGCTCATGTGTGTTTATGTGTGCGTGTGTGTGTGTTCTTTTTAAACAATGGATCGGTTTGGGAATATTACCTTTAATGAGTGTTTAACATAATCAAATGTACAGTACATTTAACCCTCTGCCTGTAAAAACATTGAAAAAGGGAAACTAAAATTATTGTCCACGTGTCCTCCTGTGTAACCACGGCATCGGCTTTCTACTTCGGTTGTCTTGTTCAACAAATTCAATATTTACAGTAATGGGGATGGATGGAAACACACACACACACGCGCGCGCACACACACCCTGAACCAGGATGATGGTATCATTTGTATAATCTCTCAGTCCTCAGATGCATTGTTTTATAGATACAGACAATTACTATTAAAAAAGCATACAAATAATAACCCAAATTTAAAAAAACATTTGAAACATTTGGTGTTCTGGCCAGCTTGTTGCTATGGTACCCCGACAGGCACAAGGTTTTATAGAAAGCTGGACTAAGGTTTGCAAACCCTAAAAGCAGACAGAATGTCACCGAGGTCCCTCTCAGCGAGACAAAGGCCTTAATGTTCTTACTGACGCAAATGATTACCATAATATCTGTTCTGCTTCTGGGTGCCCTGATCAGTGATGGGTGATGGGGCATATTAGGACCAATATTCAATACTATACTCACTCACTTTGTTCTTCTGTATGTTCACTTGCGGCCTTAGTAGTCACATCCTTTGAAGGTATATACAGTAAAGTAGATTATATTTTCTTATGATCTGCGGAAATTAATAAATAATAGTGGGCAATTTTTCATTCATTTTAGAGCAATGGAGCTTGGATTGTGGTTTGTCATTACTGTGCCTAAGCGCACACACACACACACACACACACACACACAGTGAAATCCTGGATTATTCCCTAAATGTTAGAAGCTTTTTAGAGGCAGTAGAGCAAACTGTAAGCCCAAACTGGTAAAATCCTGTGTTTTGATGTTTCCTGATTAACTGTTTTATGCTTCACTTAAAACAAATGTTTTTCATATGTAAAATTTAATGTTTTTTTTTTTTTTTTTCGTTTTTCGTTAGTTTAAGGAACTGTAAAAAAAAAAAAAAAAAAAAAAGATACAAAAGAATTAAAATATATATTCATATTTAATTCATTGGGATTTTCTTTCTTTCTTTCTATCTTTCGCTCTTTGTTTCTTGCTTTATTTTATTTTCTGTTGTTTAATGTGTATTAAGCTCTACCAAAGGTATGTTTTATTAAACTGATTAATCTGAAAGGCAGGTTAATAATAGTTTATATAAAATTACACTCAATACCGAACATATATTATATATATTTTTTAAAACAGCCTTCAAATGACTGTCTATAAGTGTGACAGAGATACTGTTACACATGTAATAGTAGACATTTTGATGTATGTGTGTGCATGTTTGAGTGTATATGTGTGTCCGTCCGTGCGTGTCTATATATATCACACACTCAAAACACACATCCATGCAGACATTTATTTTGCAAGTGCTTCCAAGAACACTTGAATGGTGCAACACTTGCTCATGAGTGCAGCACTCTCTCCTCACTAAACGGCGCATGACAGGCGACTAGAGTTTGCCAAAAGGCACCTGAAGGACTCTCAGACCATGAGAAACTTTTTTTTTTTTTTTTTAGTTGAAGCACCATTGGCACCAATTACCAAGTCTTTTTGAATATGATGCTACAAGATGATTTTTCTTCTTGGAAGGTTCTCCTCTCTCCACAGAGAAACACTGGAGCTCTTTCAGACCAACCATCTGGTTCTTGGTCACCTCCCTGACTAAGGCTCTTGTCCCCCGATCGCTCAGTTGGGTCAGACAGCTCACTCTAGGAAGAGTGCTGGTGGTTCCAAACTTCTTCCATCTTTGCTCATCTGGACCTTCAATGCTGCAGGAATTTTTCTGTACCCTTCCCCAGATCTGTGCTTCGATACAATCCTGTCTCTTGAGATCTTCAAACAATTACTTGGATATCGTGGCTTGGTTTGTGCTCTGACATACACTGATTACTGTGTGACCTTACAGTATATAGACAGGTGTGTGCCTTTGAAATCATGTCCAATCAACTGAATTCACCACACGGTGGACTCCCATCCAGTTGTAGAAACATCTCAAGGATGATAAGTGGAAACAGGATGCACCTGAGCTCACTTTTGAGTGTCATGCCAAGGCTGTGAATACATATGATTTTTATTTTTTAAATAAATTTGCAAAGATTTTAAACTTCTTAGAGCCAATTTAATTGGGAATGATCTTCAGTGTAGAGAACAGTACCAAATACTGGAAATAATGGTTTCCACAGAGCCCTGACCTCAACATCATCGAGTCTGTTTGGAATTATATGTAGAGATAGAAGAATTTGAGGCAGCCTACAATCTTGTAGTTAGTTCTCCAAAGTGTTTGTATCAACCTATCTGTCAAGTTTGTGAGCGCCCAGATGGCTGTAGCATTGCCCAGGAATCAAACTTGATCTGAAGATGATAGGGAGAACATGGTTCCATTGTGCCACTCAGGAGTGCCAGAAGACAGTTTTGGTCAGATCTGGGTTTTTTCTTTCTTTCTTTCTTTTTTTTTTTTTAGATTACTTTGATAACCATCATCTTTTATTTATTTTTATTCTTATTTATTATTATTCTTATTTATTACGAATCACTCAGTTACACATTAAAATGTAAAATCTTAAAAATGTAAAATCTGCGTTTCTAATTTATGTTGTGTCTGTTAATTTATGTCGTCTGCATGTATGTAGCACCTTGGTCCTGGAGGAATGTTGTTTCGTTTCACTGTGTACTGTATATGGTTGGCATGACAATAAAGCCTACTTGACTTGACTTGACTTGACTTGACATATACTGCTGTTCAGACTGACACTAAAATGTAATAATTGTCACTAAACACAATGGTTAGCATTGTCGCCTTGCACCTTCAGGGTCGGGGTTCGATTCCCACATCTGGTCTCGGTGTGTGGAGTTTGCATGTTCTTGGTGGGTTTCCTCCGGGTTCCCCGGTCTCCTCCTACAGTCCAAAGACATACAAGTTGGGCTAATTGACGTGTGTGAATGAGGGTGTGTGTGTTTGCTCTGAAATGGATTGGCACCCTGTCCACGATGTCCCCCACCTCGTGCCCTAAGTCTCGTGGGATAGGATCCAGGCCCAATTTGACACTGCATACATGATAACGCGGTCTAGACGATGAGTGAGTGAGTGAATGCTGAACAGCACCAAAACTACGATTAAAGTCCATCCTTCGTGCTTAATGTTTCTAACCAATCATACACTAGGCTGATTTACACTAACCAATCATAATACAGGAGGTATGATTTCGTAAGCTCACACAGCAGCTTGGTATCAGTTTTTCAATCTTTTTCTCTTTTTTTGTATTTTAATTGTACTCTTTACATCGACTCTTTTTATTTTGACCCGGTTAAACTCTTACTCATCTCCCCAAAAATGGAAACTTTTTGGGTTTTTTTCTATATACTGTTTCTTCCTGTTATGTTTCATTGGAATCCCCCCCTCTTATGTCCCTTAGGGGGCTCAGTAGACGTAAGTTACTAAACAGAGTTTTCTCTGTAACATGGTGAAGATTTCAGTAAGCAGATGTTTATGTAAGGAGTCACCAGTGCCAGAGCTTTGTCACGGTCAGTAACTTTTCCACAATCAGAAAGTCTTCAGGGAGCCTTAAAATCTTTACGTTTATGCCCACTTATACCACAAAATGTTACATTCTCTAATCTCTTCTCTAAGCAGTTCTGGCTGTAATTTGAACATTAAGTTTACATGCACGTACTTTCTCTATAAGAGAATGGTTTCTATAGTAACAGCTCATACACAGAGACTTGTTTTGGATGCACAAGGTAATCTAAGCCTAATAAAAGCGGATGGACGCAAGAAGCATCTAACCAGTGTGTTATTACCACCAGCCTACATGAGAATGTTTTTTGGCCTTGCAGGGACTCCTGTGAGTTCGAGAACGAGACGGGGCTGATGGAAACCATTGCATAACACACTCACTTTGAACTTGAATGTACTGTAGGAAGCTGTGAGTGGTTTGCTTTTGGTTTTCCTTTGATTTTGGGTTATATGAAAGTAGAAATGGACTGCCCAGAGTGTAGAGTGTAGCAGCAGCATTTATTATACAAATGTTTTCTTAATGCGTGTTTCAGGACTGTGGCATTAATCACTGGCTAGGCTGTAATGAGTGTCCTCATTAAGGCATCAGATGTTCAGCTGTTCAGACTGTCTGAAATATTGCTGCATCCAAAAAAACAGGCATAAATTCATAAAACATGCATTTCTACACAGTTTTGATGGTTGGGTATATTTCATCAGTCAGGATAAGATCAATACCCATATTAATAAAATCAAGGGCAAAAGTGATGATGTCAAGGTACTGGCTACAAAGATCTGGCAACAAGCCATTGTGTTTTAATATCAACAAACTGATGCAGTAATTAATGGCTTTCCATTATAGTTTTGTAATTCTACTTGTGCGTTCAAGTCAAACCAGGACTTTTGATTGTGCAGAATAACAGAACACAGTTATGAGAGTAAAAACTTAATTTAGGTCTCTATATAATTCCCTGCTACACTGATGCACTTATCCCAGCGTTTAATAACTGCAAGACTTGCACATTGCAGAAACTTGGCTGGGAGTTATTGCTACATCCTCCACACAGTCCTGACCTGACTCCATGTGTCTGGGCCATTGAAGGAGTTCCTGGGTTCCATCGCATCAGACGTGATGCTGGCAGTCGGATCACGGCTCAGCATACTGAGAATAGAATGGGTAGTTTTTACTTTTACAACTATGTTCTGTTATTCTGCACAATTAAAAAGTTCTGGTTTGACTTGAACACTCCACTTACTTGTACACTTCATTCACTTGTTTTTTTTAATAAGCAATATTCTCTGTTTTTTGTGTGTGTGTGTGTGTGTGTGTGTTGTCAGTGGTACTGCAACACTTCTACTTTCTATAGTTCCACTCAATATCAGGCGTTCTGCAATATTAAATATGACTATAAAGCATTAAAATGTGTATTTGTGTATTTGTTCATCCTGTTGATTTTTTATGTTATATGGATCTCTCGGGGTTCATACAATATCCTGGTCTTTTATGATTCAAATAAGTATTTGAATCACTATGTATGCACATTTTGGATCGATTTTCTAACTTGAAGAACTTTTATCCAACACTTTAATCTTTCAAAACCGCCTTTATATACTACTGTATGTTGCCATTTGAGTCATTGTTTGAAGATTTCCCGCTTTAACCTTTTTTGCTGTTTTGGCATGTTCTGTCTGTTGGCATGAAGTCCACAGCAGATCCTTTCTTTACTAGTTTACACCCTTCTGGCAAAAAAATAAAATATAAATAAATAAATAAATAAATACATTTGCGTCACTATATACACTTCCCTTCTTACGCTGTAGCAGCCTTCGCTCTGGAATAGGGTCAATCTGGACTCATCATCTACACCATTTCTCCATTGCGCCAACGTCCAATCTTTAAACTGAAGGCTCCAGTATTTTTTGATTACTCTCACAAACAAGTGGTTTTCTATTCCCTCACAGCTGTTTAATCCCAATCCTGTTCATCCTCATCACTATTAAACGTAGCTCTGGTTTTTACTGTTAATTTTTTTTTTACTTCACCAGACGTTTACGTGATCTCCATTCATGATTTCTATCTGACCACATTTCTTCCACAAAGTTCACGGTTCAGCATTATCCTTCCTGATATTGACAATGTGTTGAAGGATCCTTAACCCAGTTCAAGCCATTTCAGATCTCCTTAGTTGTTGTCTTTGCTTGATGCAGCGGAATAATATGACCCATCAAATGGCGACTCATAGATATTCAGGTATGGCAAAAAAGATGCACGGAAGACAGGAATATGATGTCACTGTAGTATCATGTTGAATTCTATAGTCTGTCATGCACCTACAGTAATAGACACAGAGATAACCTAGATGGATGAGATGTATGATTAAGCATAGGTATGTACTCTACAGTGCACCTGGTCAGGTTATTCTAAGGTCACTCAATATTGAGCAGAGTGGTTGATGTCCTCAGCGAAGGCCTATTTATATTAATATCTGTGTGCTTTGGCTTAATGTCTGCTTCGACCCACATGACCTTGTGTTGGCTACTTAATTAAATTGGGCAGTACGTACTGTAGGAACAGAAAGCAGGAATCATGAATCTCATAAAACAGTGAGATAAACGGGTAGAACACAGAGCTTGCTTTGTTTCATTTTCTTCACACACACCTGCTTTCTCGACTCCCTTTGCATTAACATTGTGTTCTTCGGTCAGCATTGACAGGATGAGATGAGAGACTGCGCTACAGAACACATAAAAGGCATGAGTGCAAGTGTTTGAGATTAAAGTTTTAAAGATGCTAATATCTGTTTCAGCCCCGGTGACCTCACCGCCCACTTTTACATTTCAGGTGCCATTAAATTTGCAGGAAAACAAGATGTTTTGAATATAAGTCCAACAGCTCTGCAATTAAAGCGAGGTAACAGGTGTGTGTAGGTGTGTTTTGGTTTGAGTTTCACCTATTACAGATACAAAAGCTCCAAACACATTTAATCATTTATTACTAAGTAACACCACCTACTCACCAGATTATTTTCGCAATATCGTCTAGGCTTGTACGGTGCTCTGGGTCTCCATGGTTTAATTATTTAATCAGAAGATTATTGTTTACCGTGCCGCCAAGATTTTGTTCACATTTTTATAGGAAATACGGCGATGACACTGTCAGGTGTCACTGTTGCATGGTTCTTATTGCAACAGCTGTGTTTCAGCTTTAACCTGTGAATCAGATAGTACCAGAACATGTTAAAAAAAAAAAAAAAGAAAAAAAAAAAGCAGGGAGTCTCAAAATCTCCAATCTAATATGACTATGCCGTGCTCTGATGAGTCATGGTTCGATATTGAGCAATAAAATCCCAACGCATGCACAAACATAGTCAGGAAGAAGGTTTTTTTTTTCTACTATGCAATAGCCCGCCAGCGTGTATCGACCCCACCCCCACCGCTATACACACTCATACATTCAGCGATGGCCAGAACATGCAAAGAATGCACATTGAGAGGATAATGAGATGATCAATGATCTTATTATTGCGTTAATTTGGGGATAGTTCTGTTGGGGATAGTCAACTCCCTTTACTTCAGGGCTAATGTGTACCACTTAATCTTCTGCTCTGCTCATATTAAGACTTACACAGTGTTCTAATATCTAATATTCTGTATGTTCCTTTTATGTGCTCTTTTAAATTAGTTTTGTGTTAAAAGTGCTCTTTGATGTGAAACATTTGATTTAAAGACAAGGTCTAATTAAACTCTAGCTTTGACAATCACTCTCACCAATGTCAGTTTTATTTATTTATTTTTTAACCACAGTGCTCTTGCACCTGATACATGAATGCCAGAAATGTCAGAAGAACACAAAAGGAATCAACATTCAAAACATCTACAGCCAGTCAAGGCTATTATTCTGTCTGTTAAAACTACTTTTAAATCTCATTAAAAAATCATTCCAATGAGACTAGGTTATAAAAATTCAGATGCATATTTAAAGATTCAGATGCATATTCCTTTTTAAAACCCCAGATTAGTACAGACTCGCAGGACAGCTTATGTGACATCATGCTAAGAAAACTTGTCTTACATGTAAGACCAGCCATATAAGCTCACCATGCATTTTGAACAGTTTGACAGCAAGACGAGATAACTCCATTGTTGCAGTTTGGAGAAAAATGAGGCGAGGAGTATTGCAAACTGATAGATAATATTTTATGCATGTTTTCTTTGAGTCACAAGTGTGATTAAAAAGGATAAATGCCAAAAAAAATTGTCACAGCTGTTTGGGTGGATTTTGTGTGTTTTTTTTTTCCTTCAAAAAGCTATAAATCCATCTCCCACAGTTTTTATCAAAATGGATGAATCAGCCTGCAGTTGCATATGCAATTTAGCATCAACAATATTTTGGTTGTGTTTTAATTAAAAAAATATAGCTATAACTCATGATTTGATTGTGAAGTCAAACGGAAAATAGTTGCAGCAAAACCTTTTTAATTACAAAAATGAAAGTTGAAGATCGTTGGAAACATTTAAGCAATACAAAATCTTTAGTTTATAGCATCATCATCCTCCTTCTCTTTTATTTTTAGTTTTACTTCGGGATATGACAACAGCTCGCTATCATAGTACAGGTATGCACTGCCACTGTTTAATGTCCATTAATGCATCACCTGACCGTGTGTCTGTCAATCATCCCCTAGAGTTTGTAACATTACAGTAATAGCAGGTGGAACCAGATCTCATCTCATGTCTCTTGTATGAGTGTGCATATTTTAGGTTTTGTAACATTATTTCTTTGCTTCACCACAGTGCTTACACTACCGTATCCCACATTGTTGTGTTCAGTATATAATGTTGTGTAAGAACAGCATCCAAATCGGATAATTTCCTTTTATACAGAACATATCGCGGACGTTAATTGACACAAAGAGGGTACCTGTCATTTATTACTCCTGGAGTGGTTGCAATGGTAGTGTCAGAGTGTAAACATCCTTTCCTTGGCTTCAAAAGTCTCAACGAACCCTTTGAACACATTTAAACAGTTCATGGCAGCTGCTGTACTGGTTTGCACAACCTGGACTGGTGCGCCACAACAGGTTGTGCTTCGCTCAAAACGTGGAAGTTCGAAGCTTGTAAAATTAGATTATATATAATGATTTTCAAATTACTCATTAAATGAGTAAAAGTTCAAAAAAATGGTCTTTATTTCATTTTGATGTCAACCTGTTCATATGTTTTTCTTATAGCTCACTTTTATTTACTTCACAAAATTCAGTCCTCAGGATAAGCAATGTCTCTGATCAGGATGTTGCCTTCATCAAGATCCTCTGTAAAGAAAAAATCCTTGGACCTCAAAGGGTCAATACCATACCAATCACTCGTTCATTCTCTATATCTCTAATCCTGTAGTCTTTGAGGGGCTGGAGCCGATAGCAAGAAGCTTAGAGAACAATGCAGAGAACATCCTGGATTGGGTTCCAATTGATCACACACACTCTCAACCATAAACGTAAGGCAATTTGGAAACACCAACCAGCCTACAATGCATATCTTTGGATTATGAAAAGCCAAAGTACCTAAATGAAACAAACCAAGAACAGGAAGAGCATGCAAAATCCATGAATATTGACCGGAGGCGAGACTCAAACCTCAAACCCTTGAGTTGTGAGGCAACAGTGCTAAGTCATTAGCTAAGTCATTGTACCCTCTTATATTAACTGCCGTTCACTTTTTGTCTGCATTTACAATGCTCTGAAAATTCAGGAATACATATTGTGGTTATATCAACCCGTTAGACTGTGGCACTGAATCCTGATCCAGAGGTTTTTTTTTTTTTGTGGAAATAAAAATGAGTCACAATTGTGCGTAACTAAGACATGTCTCTGCTTTACTGAAATTCCATTCCACACATAACTTTTGTGTAACTTCTGAATCACGCTAAAGTTTGTACATGAGATCTATTGCGTACACCTGTCTCTCAGACACTCCTGGCTGATTTTTCATTATACTGTATTACGAAACTCTTCTTTTAAAGAAACTTTACTTTTTTTCACGACAAAAGCAACAGGTCAGACATTATGATATGACTCTGGACTGGATCTGGCAGTTCAATATCAGTACTGCAGCTCATACAGTGGGCAATGAGGACATACTGTAAATAAAATTAAACGAACTGGAATGTCGGCAGAATGGAATGTGCCCTAGGCCCTGCTTGCTGTGGTGGCTCAGGTGGTTGAGGGTTGACGTTCTGGGTTGCTGATCAGAGGATCAGGGGTTCAAGCCCTAATACTACCCTACACACCACCACAGTCAGGATAGGAAAGAATCTGTACAGTTAGCCACTGCATGAAGTGTTGGACCCAGGCCAGGTTGAAAAAATGGGATGGTTATGACAGTAAGGACAACAGAACGGGTGCTGATCAAATGATCTGATGTGACGACGCTTAGGAGAAAGGGACAAAGCCCTGGGGGGAAAAGAGTTTTCTACTTTTCATATGTGATTTTTTTTTCAACCTAGCTGTGCTTGTTGTAGTGAAAAAACTACCAGTATTACCACTAAAAGTTAAACATTTGCAGACACTTCCTAATTCCATGGTCTTTCCTGATTTTTATTTCATCCTACATAAGGTAAAGTAAAGCAGTGCTGAAGGCATCCCAAATATGCAATAATCCTTTTGAGCTGTTGATATTGAGATTTATCTGTAAAGTCTCCATAATGGCTCTAATCTGAGGTGCTGTTTGTTTATTGGTGATTTCTGAAGCTGGGAACTCGAAATTAAAAATGTGATGGTCTTCATGACAACCAATTTCATCATGGAGCTTGATGGGTTTTGCAAAGGCACTTGACAATACTGTTCAAGCGAGTACTGTTCCAGAACAGCTGACCTTTGTGTCTTAAAATAATAACTGATGGTTGTTGTTGTTACCTACAGTAAATACCTAATGCCATATGCATTATTTCATATTCTTAAAATCTCCAGTATTGTTCTAGAATGTAGAAAACTTCTATACAGTCATGTGTAAAAGTTAGTGCCCCTCTTTTAATTCTATGATTTTTTTTGTGTGTGTAAAAACATGTTATCTGATCATAGCAGCTCTCTTACAGTCCCACCATAGCATTTAAATTGAGTTGAGGCTTGGACTTTGACTAGCCCATCCCAAAACCTTTATTCTTTTATTTTTCAGCCATTTTGATGTACAGTTACTGGTGTGCTTCGTATCAACGACCCAATTTACCAAGCTTTATTTTTACTCTCTAGAATACTCTGGTATACAGAAGAGTTCACTAACAGTTATTTATTTGTGTTGGCACAGACACTGCTTTGCTCACCTTGACTGGGAAAAAGTTGCAGTTCCAGTTTCAGTTCCTAGTCATGTAGAGGGGTTTCATGATTTCACGATATTCATGCATGAATAATTCTTGCCTTTCAGTTTGAGTTCACAATATCAATCTAATATCATAATTGTGACAGTGGTGACACCAACGATTAATGCTATAGGTTACTGATCGGAAGGTTGGGGGTTCAAGCCCCAGCACTGCCAAAGCTTCCACTTTTCAACTCTGGAGTAAGGCCCTTAACTCCGTCTGCTCCAGGGGGCGCTGTATCCTAGCTGACCTTTTGCGCTGAACCCGGCTTCCTAATTGGGATATGCGAAGAAATAAGTTCACTGTGCGGTAAGGTATATGTGACAAATGTTGTTTTATCTGTTCAATTGGAGCCAACTATCTAATCACTTTATGGATCATTGCCCTCTACTCTTTCCTATCTTTGACTACTCCTTAAAAATATTCTATTGGTATGTTTGTATTGGCCTTGATTATGTCCATCCAGTGGGTGCCTTGACATCCTCTTCTTCTCGTCCCACTGATGTTGCTAAGCATTCATGTTGTTTCCAGGGAAATAGCTCACATGAAGTGACCAAAATGTGAGAGCTGCTGCTTGGTGATATGTTGGGATTGACTTTGATTTGTGACCATTGATGTTCATGGTATGCACAGCATTCAGCTGTGTAAACATAACTTTTCTACGCTAGAGTACAAATAAATTAAGTTTTTGTCTGTACAGAACTCGCTCTTTCAATTATATCTTTATGCTTTATACACTGTAGGATCCCGAAACCAGTCTAAAAACAGTTCTGTATGTTTTTATGTCTACGTCTGTCTGCATGTCTGTCTGTACGTATGTCTGTCTGTATGTCTGTCCAGCCAGAATTTGTCACAGCATAACACAAAACTGTCTGAACAGATTTTAATGAAACTTTGTCAGTCCTTTGGTAATTGTCTGAAGTTAAACCTGCACCATTGTTATGAAATTATGAGCAGTTAAGGACCAGATTATAAACCATTGGAGTTGTTTGAAGACAAAACTTAATCTTTATCCAATCTACTTTTTTGATTTTTCATCTGTGATTCACTCTATGATTACCGAACAAGGATTGTATTTAGCTGATGATGTAATAAGTACAACTTAGCGTAAACAAGATGTAAGATACTCACCCACTCTCACTCATCGTCTATATTGCTTTATCCTGTATACATGGTCATGGGGGGCCTGAAGCCTATCCCAGGAGACTTAGGGCACACGGCGGGGAACACCTTGGACAGGATGCCAATCCATCCCAGTGCACATATATACACACACACTCACACTCTCTCGCACTCTATTTGGTAACGCCAATCAGCCTAACCTATGGGAGGAAACCGGAGTACCCGTGGGAAACCAACCAAGCATGAGGAGAACTTGGAGGTGCAAGGTGAAAGTGCTACCCACGTGTACCGCCTCACAACCTTATAAAATTTTATTTCTTTGTATTAATAAATTAGACAGAGTGTCCTTCCATACCGAAAGTCAGACAGACATGTGCGTGGGCTTCAACCTGAAATAATAATATCATTCATTACATTAAAGCTGAGCAGCTTATTTTTATATTTACCCTTTTAACTCTGTCTAGAATCTCTTTTCCCGTCAATGACAGGTATTTAAATTAGTCTACAATATTTTCAAGCCACAACTGAAGCGCCTTTCTGCTTTTGTTGTTCCTGTTCTGACACATTTTACTTCGCACCTTGGTATGCACGTCGAAGCCCTGCGCATGCGCGGGTGTCGTCACCGCGATAAGGTCGCCATAGAGACCGCGTGCTCCGACTCGCGCGAGCAGGTTCCGCCCCGCCCCATGCAAACACTCGCCGCCTAAAAAACCAGGAAGCAAAATACAGACAAACACGCAGCGAAGAGCGAACAAAAATAACCCAAAGATAGACAGAGCAAGAGGGAAGAGCGCGGTGCTTTCAGGGCGTTGTTGCTGCACAGGAGCGAAGATCATTCCCGCTGTGGATGTGTTTATTTCGTTAAGCGCGCGCGGGTATGTACTTGGGTGTTTTTATTTACTACTATGCGCGAGACTTTCTTAAAAAATAAAAACGCGTACAGGATGTGACAGTGCGCTCATTCACATACCCGAGTCGGTCTGCGTTTCACCTTTATATCCGTAATGACCAGACACAAACGAGTCTCTCTGATTATTTTATGCATTTTAATTACCTTTTATTTTAATTTGAGTCTTATTTTTATTATTAATTATTCCTATTGACTTTTAATATGTAAAGCTTGCATGCATATATGCATAAAGCCCTAAATTAACCCACGTTAAATATTCACACCGCATAAGTTGCTGTTATTATGTTGATCTATATAATATAAACACGTAGCATGCAACGTGCATAACGTTTTATCCAATATGCACTGCAATGCAATTCTAATCTCATTTCAACAACAAGAGCATTTTTTAAAGCTATTTTTGAGTCCTAATTACCCATGATGCCCTTGAACCATCTGTGGCTAGGGGTGTGAGTGGGGTTTAGCTCTTCTTGCTTCATCTCTAAGCAGAAGAGGCTGCAACCCCATGATTTGAGCATTATACTGTGTGCATGGAGTTTGCATGTTCTCCCCGTGTTTGGTCGGTTTCCTCCAGCTACTCCAGTTTCCACCCATAGTCAACAGACATGCAGATTAGGCTAAATTCTCAAATTGCCAGTATTGTGTAAATGAGTGTGTGAATGTGTGTGATGGATTATGGATTGGCACTATGCCCAGGGTATACTCCCCCCCCTCCCCCCCCCATGACCCTGTATACAGGATAGAGGCGTATACACGATGAGTGAGTAAATATATTCACCATAGATCCAGCCTTAAGTTTTTGCAAAGCCTCTTAGTGGTCATTTCTGACCTTGGCCTGGTTTTCAATTGTTGCTGGACAATGTGCTGCGGAAAATCGTTGAAGTAAGCAGGAACTATTTAAACACAAACACGGATCAACCCAAAAGTCAAAATAAAACATTTTTCCCAATAGCAAAAATAAAAAAAGTTTGTTTTGCACATATTTCTCCACAGCTCACATACCTATTAACTTGTATACCACAAGAGAATGCACATGCTGTTCAGATGATGAGCAATATCCAAATTTTTAGCTATGTTATTTTTAACGAGGTGAGCTGTATTTTCCATTGTTCTCCATATGTTTAAACTACTTTATTAATTTGTCTCACATAACTCACTTGCTGGGGTCGAGGGAACAAACTTTTAGCGTATAGGTTAAAGAATTAACATATATATCTTCTTACACGTCGAATATTTAATGTTTTTTTAAGGAAGACTGGACTGGAAAGTCGGCTTTAGGTGAGGGAAAGTGCGACCTATATGTGGCGGTAATGCAACTGCATTATGTCTGCATGCCAACAGCTTTAAAACAAGTAGAAGAAGAACAACATACACATCCAAAATAATGAAAATACAACACCAGTCCCTAGTTTAGTTTAGGATCAGTATTACAACCAAGCTGACAGAATATTTCAGTAGAAATCTACAGCTAACATAAAGTTTAAGTTTTTTTTTGTTTTAGTTTGTACTTTAACATCCCATTTCATAGATACTTGTTATTATTGTATTATTACAATATAATGTTATTTGTACTTAAACAATGAGTCCTGCGTTAGTTTTACTTTTGAACACTAATGAACTTCCTGTCAGTACGGGCATTTTATTAAATATTACCTTTTCTTTAGGTAATTCACGATAAAATTCCTCAACAGTCTGGGTTGTGATGCGCTGACACTTACGAAGCTGATTTAATCATTTACAATGCAGACACATGGAGCGTTTACTCAAGGTGTGATTGTCAGGTGTTTAAAATGTGTACAAGGTGAAAACTTAAGAAGTTATCTGTGCTTTGTGTAACAGTTAGGTCACACAAATAGTGTGTAATATATTAGAACACGCACACAGTCTCGACTTTGGCCTTTCTTTCATTGCTGTAATAAACAAAGCAACAGCATACACTCACAAGCTTTCGTTTAGAATAAAAAAGTTCAATCATGGCCATTTCATAATACTATTGTGTTTTTATTCCTCATTTAGCGTGCAGTCATTGACTGACCTTTTCGGTAGAATTACAATCTCAGGAACAGAAAGTGCCCCTTGAAACAGCTCGGTATGGTTTTACTGCAATACAAGAGGAAGCATTTAATCAGTCTAGCTTTAATTAAAGTATGTGTCTGCACACTAAAGGTCGAGTGTGTATCTGGGTTTGTGTAGTCAGGTATAGCGATTCTCATTGGTGGTTTTCAGCTCATATTTGGAAACGAGACATTTGTTGTCTTTAGGCATGTCAGTGATTTATCTTGAATCGTTTAATTGTTGGTCGGAATTTACCAGATGAAACATTTGTTAACCGATAATGTTTGTTTTGCACGTATTTCTCAGCAGCTCACATGCATATTAACTCGTACACCAAAAGAGGGCGCACATGCAGTCGCATAACACAATATTGGAATTTTTAGCTGTTATTTTTTAACAATGACAACAAGATGAGCTGTATTTTCATAGCATTTTTCTTTTTCCGTTTGTTTAAACCACTGTATTTTATTAATTTGTCGTACATATCTAATTTGCTAGGGTCAACTGAATCAGCGTTTAGTGACTGGGATAAAGAATTAACATTAAACTTGTCCGATGATGACTAGCTGCTATACAGCATGCTAGTTAGCTTAGCTATTCTTTAAGACTGCACAATTTGATAATAAAAATAAAAAATAAGTTTATTTACACAAATCATACAATTTTTGACACATTGTGATTGTGATTTAGACTGTGCAGCCTTAAAGGATAGTTAAGGTAACGTTACCATATGGTTGAGTTGTTGGGTTTAGCATGCTCTGCATGCTAAATGTTCTGATTTGTATTCAAACTTATTTATCGAGGCTAACAATCACAAATAATCTGACAAATGATCTCGTTAACAGGATGTTTGCCGATATTTATTTATCACCTCAAAGGTATTTAAAAAATAAGCAAATACTTAAGTTATTGAGACACCTTTTTTTTTTTTTTTTTTTTTAATAAATTCCTGACTACTCATATATTACCTTTTAATAATTGCCATCCTTTGGTTTTGCTAATTTGTTTTTAGAATTGTAAAAAAAAAATTTTTCATGATAGTATTGTATCGGGTAATTCCTAATTACCATTCCTAGTATAACCCTGGTGTAAGATGTCATTATTAATCAGGTAGCGAAGTAAAGCATGGGACTTTTACTGCCTTCACGTGCATGTCATATACAACTCTGTTGCCCTGGCGACATAATTTTAATTGATTGTAATTCAATCTCGGGCATATGGTAGTTAGTTAGCCTGATCTCCTTTAATATTTCTCTGTTTTGAAACATATATCATTCATAACAGTTAGAGATTATATATTGATATATTGATTTGAGCCTAATCCTGATCTAAACCTTATTCAGTAAACTGTAATTGCATAAATAAAGCAAGGTTTCTTCATAATAAATGTGTCGAAATTATTTCCAACAGGAACTTAACAAATATCGTTTAACCTTATTTTGTACACATAAAGGAAGGAGAAGTTAAGGATCAAGCTGGTATAGTGGGATTCAGTTAAAAACAGTTCAGTAAACCAGAGCAGTCATAAAGGTGTGTGTGTGTGTGTGTGTGTGTGTGTGTGCATGCTTCACACACACAGTTCTTACTTCTGTCTCATGCATTTCCTGTTTGTACGACTCACAAAACTTTCACCTTTACACGCACACACACACGCGCAACACACACAACACAGAGAGAGAAAGAGAGAGAGGATATGCCTCATGAACAGATGGATTGGAGAGTGTTCATGCCAGATTCTACACACACTCTCAAAAGCATACATTCTTGAGTTATTTCCTGCTTTCTGAATGCATGTGTGTGTGGGAGGAGTGTACTGACATGTGTGTGCGTGTATGAACATGTGTGTGTGTGGTGTGTGTGAGAGAGAGAGAGAGAGAGAGAGAGAGAGAGAAAGCGAGAGATTGTGTGTGTGACAGTGATTAGTTATATAATCTTATATAGCGTAGACATTGTAGCTTTCGCATCTTTTGCTTTGTCTGTTACCACACGCACTCACACACAGTGATAGTCTGTGTAGGTGTGTGTAGGTGTGTGTAGACATGTTTAGGCGTGTGTAGGCGTGTGTGTGTTTTATACAGTCCTATATAGCATCCTCATGACAGTTTTTGCATCTCTCTGGCTTTCTCTCTTTCACCACATACAGTACACACACACACACACAAAGCTAGAGTGTGTCTGTCTGTCTGTTTTTTATATAATATTGTGTGTAGGGTCTCTATTGAAGCTTTCGCATCTCTGTCTTGCTTTCCCCCTCTTTTACACACACAACTAGAAAGAGAATGTGAGTGAGTTTGTAAGTGTAAGTGAGTGTACGAGTGAGTAACTTTGTGTGACTGTGTGTGTGTGTGTGTGTCCCTCTTCTACACTATGGTATATGAGACCAGCAGTTGCTTTTTTATATGTGTATTGTGTAAAATGTAGTTTTTCTAAACTTAAAAAATAAAAGTATGTCAACAAATTATAATGATTTCAGATAGATTTAAAATCTCGACATTGTAAATAAAATCAAAGCTTATTGAAACATGCTGGATTACATGATGCAACGGGAATGTGACGACATGACAAATTAGCATCTTGGTTCTAATTACACAATGTTCTGTTCTGGCCTATCACACACTCACACACACATCAGAGTGTTTCGCACCTTACGAGCACGGTGTATGAAACCAGAGTGTACGAGTTCAAGCGCTCCTCTAAGCGAACTTCTCATTAGTATTGTATTATGAAGCTAAAAAGACATTTGCTGGTGTCTGACTCTATCATTCAGGTTGTTGTGGATTAATCTGGAAGCCTACTTGCCTGTAAATGTGCACTTCTCTGCACACACCGCAGTGCCAGTGTGTGTGTACATTACGTATTTGTGTTTGTATACGTGTTTGTATTCCTGTATTAGCCCTTTCTTTACTTTAATACATTTTAACACATTAGTGTTAATCAGCTCTAACACTATTAGCATACTGCATCATTAGCATAATGTAGCGCTAATTCGGTTAGCGTTATATTAACCTCCGCTCATAATAGCTCCCGTAAGAGTAGGTGTGTCGCAAGACAGTTGGACTAATTTCACATAAAACAGCTTAGCAACATATCTTGAACGCATTTCAAATAATTTAATTTTATATTTTTACCTTACCTTAGCTTCCATTTCAGGTAAAAACAACAGCAATGTCTACTCTGCTAGCTAGCAACATAACTTTTGTGGCTTTTTGCAAGAATTGAAACCACAAGTTCATCTACATGAATGAACACGCTCAACTGAAGGGATGAAAGAATGGGGAAAAAAGTGTGTTTGTGTGAAATACGAGACCATGGAAGATGTGATATTACCTTCTGATTTGTTGAGCAATTATCTCGATGGTGTGCGCCTGAAGGAAAAGACTTGAGCCCCCTCATTTCTTCATATTTTTCTTCCAAAGAGTCAGAATTTGTTGTATTCTTAATGTAGTCTTGAGGAGGAGTTCACCAGGCTTCCAAAAGGCCTTCACATTTTTGCCAAGATTTTGTCCCTTATTTTCCGTCCAGTCCCTGTACCTGATTAGTTTCAGATTTATTTAATTTTTTAAGCCACACAATGACCTATGACCTAACTTAAGTTATGAACCAGTGAGAAACAGGTGCAGATGATGACAGATGATCAGACTGGGGATTAGTATACTGGTGATTCTGAATGCTGAGTAGTTGGAACAGACGAGAAGGGAAATGAGGTTGCTGTGGAGGTTGTTACATAAACAAACAATTAAAAAAAAAATTTTGTAGGCACTTCTTCACCCATTGCAAATGTTTTGCATTTGTTCCTGTTTCATGAAATGAATCTGCATGATTTAATATTTCATATAATTTAAAGAAATGGGGAGCTCAATACTTTTGCACAGCACTGAATGTCACTAGAATAATGCTCAAATTTTATCCCCGCAGGCTGCAAAAACAGAAGATGTTCATAAACAGAAGATGTTGCGCCATACAAGTGCCGTTGATTGGTGTGCACAGCGCTTCTAAATCCTTGCGGGTGTTTCTCATATGTGCTCGCTGATTTTTGCTATTATCCTAGCATCATAGTTTAACTGAAGATCAGAGAGCTTTGCGGTCTAGAATGTTTGGTATGAACGCCAATGCGATGATTTATTGTTTATCGAAGATGACGGGATTGTTCCGGATTGTTCCAGCCCAATTTAGTCCATGCTTATAATTAATAAGGAAAGAAGGAATGCAGATAAAATGGACTGATTATACTGATATAAATGGACGAAATGGACTGATTCTATAAGCTTCTGAAATTATAAATTGTAAAATAAAGCTTGAATGAGCTAAAATTAGTTCCCTACATTTTAGCATGTGTATTAGCATTAATGTCGGTATGTGTTTTGTTTTTATGTTTGTGAACAAGCAGAAGATAAAGCCTGCAGAATGAACTCCAGTAGAGATATTTTTGGGTTGCTCGTTAACATAACATAAGTAAACAAAGCAAATTTTAAATAAGGGTAGATTAGCATACTTTTTGGCACACGTTTATGTAGCGATCAAATGCTTTCTCAAGAGCCACACAAAGGCAGAGGATTTAGGGGACGATTGGTGATTCGCCCACACTCTTATCGTGCTCCAGCTGCGTACGAGTGCACTGAATGCAGAAACTTTACAGTGTATTCAAAATACGCAGAGCAGATGCTTTGAGGTTTTCTATCCTTTTAACCATGTCACGTATTTCAGCCTCGACTTTTCTCTTCCTTCCCTTTTCCTTTTCCTTTTTCTCACCTGCTACAGAGTCTCATTGAATGTACGTGATCAGTGATGTTCAATTATTTCTTTTTTTTTAATCCCAGTGAACATGTTAATTCCATTCCATAATTCCATAATCAATTATTTGTATTGACAAATAATTCATAATCCCAACAGGCTAAGTCTCAAAAGATCTCTAAAGGTTACCCCTTTTCCATTCACTGGAAACCTGTTAATACTCAATACTTTAGTGAATACCATGGTACTTATTGGGCACCACAGTGGCTACCAGAGTTCAACAGCTATCTAATACTGCTTGTACTATACCATAGTAGTAGTATGTACTAACATTTCTAATATAGGTTATGCCATATTAGGTAATTGGCGAAATGATTACCAAGGTATTCACCAAAGTATTGTGGTACACACTGAAGTGCCATAGTACCTGCCCTGGTACTCTTTAAGGTCTATGGTGCCTACCATGGTAATGCAGCGGTATATTATGGTATGTGCTATACGTTAGCATAGTACACTATAGTACATAAAATAGTAAAATTTCTTATGGGTACAGTAGCTAGCACAGTAGTAATATAAATACACAGAGATTAGCATTGTAGTAATGTAAAACTTGCATTATATTAATATTAAAAACAGCAGAGCATTGTAATATAAATGTTATAAAACATTGATATTAGTATTGTAATAATAAACAAAAGGATTAACAATGTAGTAACATAAGTTAATGGGGAATAGAATTGTATTAATGTAAAAACACATGAGTTTGCATTGTAGCATTGTACAAACCCTGGAACTAATACTGTAGTAATGTGAAATGACAGAAACTACTGTAACATTACTACTAATGTAAAAACACAGGGATTAATGCTGTAGTAATGTAAATATACAAGAAGTTGCAATATAGTAATGTAAAATGACAGGAACTAGCCTTGTAGTATTATAAAAACACAGAAACTAGTATTGTAGTAATGTAAAAAAAAAAAAAACAGAAACTAGCATGGTAGTAATGTAAAAACACAGAACCTAGCATGGTAGTAATGTAAAAACACAGAAACTAGCATGGTAGTAATGTGCAACACAGAACCTAGCATGGTAGTAATGTAAAAACACAGAAACTAGCATGGTAGTAATGTGCAACACAGAACCTAGCATGGTAGTAATGTAAAAACACAGAAACTAGCATGGTAGTAATGTACAACAGAAACTAGCATGGTAGTAATGTGTAACACAGAACCTAGCATGGTAGTAATGTAAAAACACAGAACCTAGCATGGTAGTAATGTGCAACACAGAACCTAGCATGGTAGTAATGTAAAAACACAGAACCTAGCATGGTAGTAATGTAAAAACACAGAACCTAGCATGGTAGTAATGTAAAAACACAGAAACTAGCATGGTAGTAAAGTAAAAATGCAGAACCTAGCATGGTAGTAATGTGCAACACAGAACCTAGCATGGTAGTAATGTAAAAACACAGAACCTAGCATGGTAGTAATGTAAAAACACAGAACCTAGCATGGTAGTAATGTAAAAACACAGAAACTAGCATGGTAGTAATGTGCAACACAGAAACTAGCATGGTAGTAATGTGCAACACAGAAACTAGCATGGTAGTAATGTGCAACACAGAACCTAGCATGGTAGTAATGTGTAACACAGAACCTAGCATGGTAGTAATGTAAAAACACAGAAACTAGCATGGTAGTAATGTGCAACACAGAACCTAGCATGGTAGTAATGTAAAAACGCAGAACCTAGCATGGTAGTAATGTAAAAACACAGAAACTAGCATGGTAGTAATGTACAACACAGAAACTAGCATGGTAGTAATGTCAACTTACAGAAACTAGCATGGTAATGTGTACAACACAGAAACTAGCATGATAGTAGTAATGTAACCTAGAACACTAGCATGGTAGTAATGTAAAAACACAGAAACTAGCATGGTAGTAATGTGTAACACAGAAACTAGCATGGTAGTAATGTGCAGCTACAGAAACTAGCATGGTAATATTAATGCAACAAACCTAGCATGGTAGTAATGTAAAACACAAGAACCCAGCATGGTAGTAATGTACAACACAGAAACTAGAATGGTAGTAATGTACAATACAGAAACTAGCATGGTAGTAAATGTGTAACCTAAGAACCTAACTGGTAGTAATGTAAAAACACAGAAACTAGCATGGTAGTAATAATACAGAACCTAGCATGGTAGTAATGTAAACACAGAAACTAGCATGGTAGTAATGTAAAAACAGAAACTAGCATGGTAGTAATGTGTAACACAGAACCTAGCATGGTAGTAATGTAAAAACACAGAAACTAGCATGGTAGTAATGTGCAACACAGAACCTAGCATGGTAGTAATGTAAAAACACAGAACCTAGCATGGTAGTAATGTGCAACACAGAACCTAGCATGGTAGTAATGTGTAACACAGAACCTAGCATGGTAGTAATGTAAAAACACAGAAACTAGCATGGTAGTAATGTGCAACACAGAACCTAGCATGGTAGTAATGTAAAAACACAGAACCTAGCATGGTAGTAATGTAAAAACACAGAACCTAGCATGGTAGTAATGTAAAAACACAGAAACTAGCATGGTAGTAAAGTAAAAATGCAGAAACTAGCATGGTAGTAATGTGCAACACAGAACCTAGCATGGTAGTAATGTAAAAACACAGAAACTAGCATGGTAGTAATGTACAACACAGAAACTAGCATGGTAGTAATGTGTAACACAGAACCTAGCATGGTAGTAATGTAAAAACACAGAAACTAGCATGGTAGTAATGTGCAACACAGAACCTAGCATGGTAGTAATGTAAAAACGCAGAACCTAGCATGGTAGTAATGTAAAAACACAGAACCTAGCATGGTAGTAAAGTAAAAATGCAGAAACTAGCATGGTAGTAATGTGCAACACAGAACCTAGCATGGTAGTAATGTACAATACAGAAACTAGCATGGTAGAGGGATTAACACTGCAATGATGTGAAATGGGGAATAGAGTCGTAGTAATGTAAAAACACAGGGAATAAAGTTATATTAATAAATAAAGTGATCATAATTGTAGAAATGTAAAATAAAAAGGCCCTGCAAAATAAATTTTACAGTTTTTTAAAGTTTTCAATTTGTACAACACAGAAACTAGCATGGTAGTATAGTAAAATTACAGGAAATAGCATTGTAGTAATGTATAAAAACACAGGGATTTGCATTGTAGTATTGTATAAACAATGGGACTAAACTGGGACTAAAAACAAAAACTATATTTGTAGTAATGTAAAATGACAGGAACTTGCATTGCAGTAAAGTAAGAACACAAAAATGTACATAACTTTAAGTTCTGTTCTGTGTTTTGACTCTGATGCTGTGGCACCTCAGTTTTTCCCTCGGGCAGTGGCTCTAGTGTGTATAACAAACTTCCCTTCAGCGTCATGGCAAAAAAAAAAAAAAAAACCTGCCTTAACTTTGCTAACATTATGATATAAAACACTGGCTATGAAATTACTTTTCTTTTCTTTTTAAGCTAGCAATGCAGAAAGGCAAGATAACAAACATTTGTGTTACTGGACTATTTACCACATATATAATATTATACGCATAAAGAGATAACAGCTGCATACCCTTATCTTTTCTCCCTTTCTTTATTCTTTTTCTTATAAACTGGGCACGTAATGGCTTTGACATTTTCTAATTTATATAATAATTTTTATTACACACCCTTTATTAAGTTAAAACGAAACCGTTACCCCTCGGGGTGTGTAGACTGGTTATATATTATTCTTAACGATTTCACACAAAACAGAAGAATGAAATATGCCTGTGAAACTGTACAGTACAGTATACATTCTCAGTGTTATGCATGATCTGTGGTTCATTGTGTGGCATTTCACAGTGCTATTGATTTTACTAATTACATTGCTGTGCAAAGTTAGATTTTTGCTTTTTTCCTTCTCCTGCCTGAGGTGATCTCCACTGAGCTCCCTCCCTGTCTCGAACCTCTGAGTGAGAGAGCTTCCCAGTCAGCCTCCTGCCTTGCCCACAAACTAGAATCGGGGCAATAACAAGGCTAATTAACCCACACCATGACATGAAAAATGCAACGTGCAAATGAGCGATAGGAAACCGGTCATGCAAATGTTATCATCATTCTGAACTTTTATTTTCACACGCACAGTGCAAGCCCCCCCCTGGCAAGACTCCACCCGACCAATGAGATGCGCAGTCTCTGTTCTCTGTTTTGGTAGAGAACGTGAACGACATGCTTAGGAAGAGGAGCGGTTTCCTTCAATCCACTGACTGTTTGATATCATACAAATCACTGTGTCTTAGTAGTCTAACCTATAATATTTCTCTCCCACACATTTCACTGAACTGAACGTCAAAAAATATGGAACAAAACTCCCTTTTGTTTCCAGAACAGGATAATTCAGTTTTTTATGATCGTCAACTGTACCGTTTAATACGGAATCATCCCAGATAAAATACCAGACAGATGAGACATCAACTTCCCAACTTAGACTTCAGACAATTTACCACATGACATAGCTGTATAGAGACTGAATATCAGATTTATATGTTACAAATAATTAGCTTTATAGTTTATTATTGTAGTGTGACTAGCATCACAATAGCTTGGCTAATCCACAGATTAGCGCCTAAAGCAAACAGGCTAGGTGAAAAACTGGCATTAAATTAAAGATGTTCTATGTGAGCTAGCAGTATTTGGAGCTATGAGACAATTTCACTTAAAATAAAAGTGTTTATTTTAAACTTAATTAACTGTTGAGGCAAAGTTTTCTTGATGCCGTGTTGAGTAACGAGGTAAATAAACAGATTGTGATGGTTCACTGTCAGTGTACCAGAATTCAGTGTTTTTAGAAGAGCAACGGATTACTCCTCCAGTTGCTGCATGGAGCTTTGCCTTGCTCTTAGATGCATGTGTTTTCTTTCATGGTTACACAACCTTCCAGTCTTTCAAGTCCTTGCATGATCTAGAAGGTCGTTATGCAATGTTGTACTCTGTGTGTGTGAGAGAGAGAGTGACGCTCTGTTAACTCTTTTGTTTTCACATATATCCCAGAGGTTCAGCAATCAGGTTTGGCAGTGAGCTATAGTTATAACACCTTCCAACATTCACATGCTAATCTGTGTTTCGAAACAAAGTCTATTTTAATTGCCTTCTCATTTCAAACACCCCGTTAAATAAATCCACACCCACCTCTTCGTGTTATATAATTTTACCCTCACATTTAGCCACATAACAAAATGCCCACAAAATGCACCTGATGTGGTCAATCAGCCTAGACCTGTTTCCTTCCTAAAATTTAACACTGCAGCTACTGAGTAATGAAAGCTTCCTGTATACCCTCTGGTTTAGCGTTGTTAGAAAGGCATACCTAAATGATTACGCACAGATAGCGGTGGGCCTTTTGTTGCAGACTGATTCAGGTTTAAAGCCTCTTTATAGCTTTATGACTGTCAAAGTCTTAGATATTGTAACAATGTGTTGTAGCGTATCGTTAACCACATAAGCTAGTCTGCGTACTGATTACTACTGACAGCTGGACTTCCTTTAAGTCCCTTTAGGGGTGTTCAAATCAAAATGGGCCTTAAAATGGGGCTGAGTAACAGAACACCGTTATGATAAAAAATAAAAAAAAACCTCCCCTTTATTTCTCTATATAATCCTCTGCTACACCAGTGTTTCACTAGTATCAAGGTAGAAAGTTTTTTCAGTACGCCAGAACCATGATCAGGCTGCCTGCTTCATGTCTGAAAAACATGTGGAAATGGCTTGGAGTGAGGTCGTGACCGTACGGGGGATGTGGCAAAAACTATCAGCAGAGTTCCTGTAATGTGCAAGAGGTGTAGGGGGAATGATTGTGTGTACAGTTTCCACAGACAAGTTGGCAATCGTTGATTTTCAAGGATCAAGTATTTCACTCGCAGAATTTGTTCAGAAATGGCTGCAGTGGCCTTCGATACACCTCAGCCGGGATCGTCATTTATGGCCGTACGGCCTTCTTTAAAATGCTTGCACCATTCAGATGTTTTATTCCTGCCAAGATTCTCATGAATGTACTGTGTTTGAAGTCTTCTGTGAATGTCAATTGGTTTTATGCCTTCATTCAGGGGGAATTTCATCTCAAGTCCCAGTTTTGCTTGAACACCCCACGTAAGTGCTGAGTGGCAGGTATATAAACTCATTATAAAGTATATAAAGTATATAAAGTCATTAAGTTGTCAACACCGTAATGGAGACCTGAGGATTGTTGTTTCACCCATGTGTGCCGTTAGGGTCACCTGTGTCAAGGTATCCATCGATTATCCTTTGATTTTCGAGGATGGGTTCTGAGCAGGGGTAGCTCAGTGGTTGTGGCATTGGACTACGGTTCAGAAGGTCCCAGGTTAACCCAAAAAAACACCACCAATTTGCCCGTGTTGTGCTCTTGAGTAAGGCTTATAACGCTCAGCTGCTCTGATGTAAGAAGTTCTGGATAAGGGTATCTGCCGAATGCTGTAAATGTAAGAAATTAATGACTACCTTGATAGTGGTGAAATCGTGGGATAACTGTGACGCAGATGACTGAAAATCTTTACAGACATTGGTTAAAATGTTGTAGGTGTTTTTTTTTTTTTTGACTGTGTCACTTAAAAAGCCAACACCTCCTACCCTTGAACTATCTTCTTTCCTCTCATTTCTTTTATCCTCCCAGCGATAAGTCTTCGTAAGACCTTTAAACCCGTGTGTTGACCCACTTATAAACACTGACTCACGCCGCGATGTTCTGTAGCATTTCTGCTAAAAATATCGGTTTTCACATGTAAGAGATCAGATAAAACTATCAAGTTTAGCAAGGTTCTTCCATTACCATATTACATGGCCTGTATTTGCGTTATCGTTCAGTGGTATGTATAAAATAGTGATTGCTCGTCTGAAGTCATGAGGACTCTAAGGTTTGTCCTTGCTAAAAATAAGGCTGCACACCCTTGACAGCTAGCTAAAGTATTCTCACACAAACTATTACACGATATCAAAGCGTACCTGAGGGAGGGAGCCATGAAATGAAAGTAGAAATGCATACTTAGATGACTGCTGAGAAATCCTGTACCTGTAATGGGGAAACCCATTACTCACATCTGTGACAGTCAGCAATGCTGCAATGGAACTGAGGAGTGAGCAATAAAATGTGGATGTGATTTATATGTTAAAAACAGCCTTAAATGAACAGTTTATGAGCACAGATA
Organism: Clarias magur; assembly: GCA_013621035.1. Lineage (NCBI taxonomy): Eukaryota > Metazoa > Chordata > Actinopteri > Siluriformes > Clariidae > Clarias > Clarias magur. The sequence continues at coordinate 483,826 of QNUK01000449.1, read as the reverse complement.
TAGGAAATAAAAGGGTTAAAGGATGACGTTGAGAAAGTACAAGACAAACGGCACATTCACAGCGGAAATCTGACATCAGGCGTTTCGTCAAAACCACACAAGAAGTGTTTGGAGCAACAGCGTGCTTTGATTTTAGAATGTTTTGGCAACTCCTGCTTTCGATTATCAGTCACGATAATATTTATTTTGAGACAGAAAGCAGCTATTGGATGTTTAACAATTGATTAAATTAACATAGCTTACCAGCCACCTACTTACAATACAGACCAAAAGTTTGGACACACCTTCTCATTCAAAGAGTTTTCTTTATTGTGTTCTTTATTGTGTTCTTTAGCCCAAACAAGTCTCTTCTGCTTTTTGCCTGTCCTTAGCAGTGGTTTCCTAGCAGATATTCTACCATGAAGGCCTGATTCACACAGTCTCCTCTTAACAGTTGTTCTAGAGATGTGTCTGCTGCTAGAACTCTGTGTGGCATTGACCTGCTTTCTGATCTGAGCTGCTGTTAACCTGTGATTAATGAGGCTGGTGACTCGGATGAACTTATCCTCCGCAGCAGAGGTGACTCTTGGTCTTCCTTTCCTGGGGCGGTCCGCATGTGACCGTATTTCTTCGTAGCGCTTGATGGTTTTTGTGACTGCACTTGGGGACACTTTCAAAGTTTTCCCAATTTTTCGGACTGAGTGACCTTCATTTCTTAAAGTAAAGATGGCCACTCGTTTTCCTTTACTTAGCTGCTTTTTTCTTGCCATAATACAAATTCAAACTCTTTGAATGAGAAGGTGTGTCCAAACTTTTGGTCTGTACTGTAGATTCTATCACTAGCCACATGTACATGGAAAATATTTCTTCAGTTTGATTAAACAAATTCTTTTAATCTTGTGGCAATATAACAGAAGACAAATAATTATTTATTTATTTTTTTGTCCTAACTTCGAGGGTAGATTAGGTTTCCCGTTAAATTTCCTTATAAAGCCCGCCTTCTATGTTGTGATTGGTTACTAGAATTTGTTCTCATTTTTACTACATATGAAATGGGGATAATCCAGTCAGATCTTCTTCCTCAGCCTGTGGATAGATTTCTGAAGTAATGGTAAGTGGGAGCGGGTTGTTTGTTCTATTGAAGTTTACTGATCCGTAATGGAGGGAAAATTTCCTTCACCTAATGTTACCACCATGTGAAGAAATACATGCACAGATAGAATATTTTTATTTCGCCAAGAAAGAAACAATCAGCTGGTTACATTTTATTACTGGGTACTGGTTATATTTCCCTGTTAAACAGAACGGATGGTTTATACCCCCACCTCTCGTTCACATTGAAAATTGGCTAAATATTCGAGAATGCCAATTTCCAGCATCCTCTGCTGCCAAGGGTTAAGGGTAAGATGCATAATTTGCTGTTTGAACGTTCCTGTTGCTCGTTACTAGTTTCCTCTAGAAATATCCCTCAGTATAAACCTCAATATACTTTACTGGATAATAGCTAATTAATACAAATATCATTAGGGATTAGGGATTGAATCTGTGCTCTCAATGTTTCGTTAAAATAAGTACAGCTCTACTTAATTTTTTTGCCAAAATGTCTTTAAAAAGTCTTGTTTAGTCTTTATCTCTGAGCTAAGCGATATGGCAGCTGTAATTACAAAATCACTCATCTTAAAATGTATTTATTTCATTGTGGCTTAATTAAAAGGTGGTTTGGTTTTCTCTTGTGTGCATGTTGCATTTTCTGTCATAAAAATATTTTTTGTTAGCTTTTTTTTCCGTAGAATTGAAACTCGAAACTGAAACTACAGTGAAAGGAGATTCAAAAGTACAAAAGCAACATGTATTTATTCAAACTAGAACTTTAAGTTTTGCTTAATAACAGAACACACAGTTATGAGAGTAAAAACTTCCTTTATTTCTTTATATAATCCCCTGCTACACTCATGCACACATCGCAGTGTTTCACTAGTGCGTGGATACCATCAGTAGTAAAATAGTGGTTCAACTCTGAAACGCTGGTCTTTTAAGTCCTTTAATCGCCCAAACAAGTGGAAACGGCGCGGACTGTACGGGGTATGAGACTATTTTCTGTAACATGCATGTGGTGTTGGTGAATGATTGTACGTACAGTTCCGAAAGACAGATGCGCCTCTTCTACAAGGTTGTGACAAAGTTATCCATCGGGAACGACTGCAGTGTGCTCTGAGCCAACTCAATTGGGATCACGGCCTTCGTTAAGACATTTACACTGTTTTTTGCCAATGTTTTACCGCGGCTAAGAGTCTCAGTTTACTGTACTTGAAGTCTTCTGTAAATGTCAGTTTTACACCTTTATTCACCAGAGATTTCATCACAAGGCCTAGTTTGACTTGGTTCAATTAGTGCATTATAGTGTTAAAACACTTTGCCATGCACTCACTCACCATCTAAACCGTTTAATCCTATATTCAGGGTCACAGGGGGCCTGGAGCCTATGCCAGGAGACTTCGGGCACACGGTGAGGAACACCCTGGACAGGGTGCCAATCCATCGCAGGGCACACATTCACACACTATGGCCAATTTAGGAATGGCAGTTAACCTACATGTCTTTGGACTGTGGGAGGAGACCAGCGTACCCGGAGGAAACCCACCAAGCACGGGGAGAACATGCAAACTCCATGCACACAGAGACGGGAATCGAACCCAGACCCTGGAGGTGCACGGCGACAGTGCTAACCACTACACCACCGTCCCGTCGCCCTGCAACTAGACCTTATCCAATCATAACACTTTTTCATAACCGTTTATTATTATATAATTTTTTATACAAATTATGTTTTTGAAAAATGCACCGTGTATAGAAATTGTGTTTTTCTGATTTAATTTTGGATCTTTATTCAATTTATGCAACACAATTTATGCACAAGTGAAAAAATAAGTAGTCAGTGCATAAAACAAAGACAGCATGTCACACCAGGATTCGGCGTGTGGATCGAGCTGTCTGTTAAAATGGAGTTTTAATGGAACCGAGGTCTGGATGTGACCCTCTTTAGCTGCGTTATCTTCTGGCTGCATCAAGCTTTCAGAAGTCTCAGAACTTGGGGTACGCGCCTAAATGCGTGTTTGAGATGCAGGAAAAGTGCATCATACTTAACTTGAGCCAAAGATATTTTCATCTTCAGGTTTTCAGTAACGGACGCTCGAATAATAATAATATAAAAGTTATTTTTGGATAAGCTTGAGTTGCTTTAAGGGCTGCTCAAGTGATTTGATTGCCAACTGTTTCCGTCCACGTTGCCAGGATTTTTTTTTTCCCCTTTCCACCCCTGAGAGAATTTCTGCTCGATATCCTTACTTTAACATTTCAGAAAGATAGATGATCTCTCTTGGATTAAACTTTGAGGTTAAATCTTCGTTTCTGATAAATCCCGTATTCTGCAATGTGATTGGTTACAAGGGTTCAGTCTCATCTATGATTGGTTGGATGCTTTACTGTTTATGAAATGATGAGGCCATCAGTGTCCCTCAGCCAGTGGATGAAAGTCTTACATAACAACTTCTAAGAATTTGTTCTCATGGAGTTTATTAACCAGGAATGAAAGGAAGGAAAATGTCCCTCTTGTGTTAGAAAGCTTTTTTTTGGCACTATGGAATTTTTGGCATTTGGACAGAAAGAAAATTCAGCAGAGGAACCCTTTCAAATACAGCTGTGCTGAACAGTAAGACGGAAGCCTAGGGAGAGTCAGAGATTTGCTCGGCGGTGTTTTATGGCACTCCTCAGTGGGGAGCTCATTAGCTGGTCAGGAAGAATGAAGTGGATGAGAACAGTGCAGTGATACAGGCTGATTAATCAGGCTGTTATGATGACGGCTACATGGAGTGTGCCATGCTCTACTGTATAGTCACAACACCTCTGAATTTCTAAGGTTGCCAGTTTATCATCCCAAGCAAAGCGGTAGATAGCGAGGCATCTGCTAGACAGACAGACGGACAGACGGATAGACGTTCCTGTTAGCTAATTAATTAATATAAACACACAGATTTGGTCACAGCTTGTCGCAACACAGGATCTGCTACAGAATTTAGAAAGCTAATGTTGCAGATCCAGGGCTGTTTTTAGCTTGTGTGTTGACTGTCTTTATTTCCTGCACTACTGCCGTTGTTTATTGTGTTGGACGGTTTGGAGACTGACAAATGGACAGGAAGCAGAGCTGGAGGTGGCAGAGCTGAAGCCGCTGCGATTTGCTTTAGGGGTGACATGAATGAACAGGATTAGAAATGAATATACAACAGGGACAGTGCATGTAAGATAGTTTGGGGACAAAGTTAGAGAGGCCAGGTCTCCCCGTCTATCCGTCTGTCCGACGGTTGCCCGTCTATCCGTCTGTGCCTATGGGATAAATGATGAAAAATGTGTGTTGAGAAATGCTCATTGTATTATAGTTAACTATTTTTTTTTTATTTTAGTGTAATGTGGCTAATATGTGTGTGTGTGTGTGTGTGTGTGTGTGTGTGTGTGTGTGTGTGTGTGTGTGTGTGTGTGTGTGTTTGTTCTGTAGTTGCTGTGGGCAGTATGGGACAGCACCTGGGAAAACGTGATCCGTCACCTGAGTCTAAGGTACAACACACACATACACACGCTTGACTTTGTTCCTGTCTATTCATTTCTCAGGTGATTTTAAATTATACCTATAATAGTGTGGAGTATATGATTTAGAACATGTGTTTTACCCTATGTAGTGTGTAGTGCGTGTACAGTATACAAGCCGCAGTGTGCGGCTGTGTCTCAAACGACAAATTATATAAAGTGCACTATCTGAAGTGTAGGAGAAGGTTCTTGTTGGTTTAGTAAGTGGAAAAGAAGGAGTCTTCTTTCACAGTTAAGTGCAGAGAGCTGTGTCCTAAATGGATGGTTAGTGCACTACCGAGCCAAGAGACCTTATTTTATATCTCATCTAGGATTTTGGAGCTGAAAAATGTTATGTAGTGTGTTCTTTCCTTCTGTATTTCTGTCTCACCTTCTGCCTTGTGTCTCACTCTTTTTCTTACTCATGTCATTCTGTCCCATCAGTCTTACTGCCTCATGCTCTCTTTGTCTCAATTTTTCTTTCTCACCCGTTTCTGTGTGTGTCTCTTTCTTTTATTTCTCTCATTGTTATTCTGTCTCATCCTCAGTCTTTCTGTCTCATGCTTTATCTGTCTCACTCTTTTTTACTATTATTGCCATTTTATCTCACTCTCAGTCTCCCATTATATCTCACTTTGTCTTTCTACCTCATGTCTTTTTTTACTGTCATTGTCATTATTTCTCACTCTGTCTTTCTGTCTCACTCTTTTTCTGTCCTACTCTTTTTTTACTCTTGTTGTCATTCTATCTCGCTCCTTGTCAATCTGCCTGTCTCATACTCTCTCTGTTTCATTGTCATGTCTCACTCTCTGTCTGTCTTTCTGTCTTGCATTTTTCCCGTCTCACACTTTTTCCTACTCTTGTTGTCTTTCTGTCTCACTGTTTCTCTCTCACTCTTTTCTTGCTCTTGTGATGTCTTTCCTTGTCTCTGTCTTTCTGCCTCAATCTCGCTCTCTCTCTAATCTATTTTTTTCTTTCTCTCACACTGTCACTCTGTCTCACTGTCTGTCTTTCTGTCTCATTATCTTTCTCTCTTACTCTTTCTTTGTCTCACTAGTTTTTTTCTGTCTTCCTCCTTTTCTGTATCACTTTTTTTAAATTCTCGTATTGTCTTTCTGTCTAACTCTCTATCTGCCTTTCTCTGCCATCATATGGAGTAACAATGATGCAAGTTTTTTTATTCACTCTGGTACCCGCTGTGACGTCTCTAGTCTGAGAGACACCATGTTGCTAGGCAGTGTGTTATTTGTGTGTGTGTGTGTGTGTGTGTGTGTGTGTGTTATGTACTGAGATCTGAGTGGGAACTTTTGTCAGCATGGTCTGTGAAAACACACACAGCCCTGGCTCCAGTGTTCTGTGTTGCCATGGAAATTCATGATGCTTCTGTGTCTTTGCTGACTCCACACTCAGTATCAAAGGCCGATCTTCCAAATTCATCAAATAACGATTTCAGTGTTCGATGGCTGGTAGGCAAGTCGTCTTATGTTGTTTGTGCAATCAACAGGTAACTGCGAGGACTGTTCAAATCAAACTGGGACTTTAGATTGTGCAGAATAACTGAACACAGTCATGAGAATAAAAACTTGCTTTATTCCTCAGAGCCATGATTGGACTGGCCGCAAACGCTGGCCTCCCGGGAACTCCTTTAATGGCTCAAACATGTGGAAACGGCTTGGGGTGAGGTCAGGACCGTACAGGGGATGTGGCACTAACTCCCAGCCGAGTCCCTGTAATGTGCAAGTGTTCTTGGTGTACGGATGTGTGTACAGTTCAGTTCAGATATGTCTCTTCTGCAACTTGGAAACAAGTTATCCATCGATTCTAAAGGATAAGAACATTCATAGGACCGACAGTGGGCACCGAGCCTTCCTCGGCCGAGAGCGTCATTTAAGAGTCTCGTCAGCGTTCTGTGCTTGAAATGCCAATCGGTTTTACGCCTTCAACTACTACAAATTTCATCACAAGTCCCGGTTTGACTTGTTGGAATATATATAGCACTAGTTAACACGTAGCACTGTGCTCTTATATTTAGACAGTGTGAAGGTGTAGACCAGAACCTGTGAGCAACTTTCCATGGGTTTCCCCCAGGAAATTTTGACTTGCAGCATGATGCAGAAACACCCAGCGAACATGACGAACACATGCAGAGCTATAAATGTTGCACCATTTTCAGAAGCTTGAAAGGTTACTTCAACTGTTTATAACTAAAACATTAAATGTGATTAAATTGATTATGCAATATCACTGATCTTTTGTAGGTTGATTTGAACAACTGAATCTCTGAGCCAAGATTTCATTTCAGGATCAATTCACACTTTTAAATTTTGAATAAAATGATGCAGGCGGTACGGTGGTTTAGTGGTACGTCGTGTGTGAATAAGTGTGTGTGTATATTGTGTGTGTGGATTGGCACCCTGTCCCCTGACCCTGTCTAGTGCCCTAAGACTCCTGGGATAGGCTGTGACCCTGTATACAGGATAAAGCAGTATAGATGACAACAATGACGATAAAATGATTTAACTTCCTTCCAACTGCCTTTTTTTTATTTTTTTTTTGGAATTTCTAAGAATTAGGCACATTATATATATATATATATATATATATATATATATATATATATATAATGAGTACAGAACCAGAGTGAGCAGTCAGGACTAACACTTCCTGAGTGTACTCAAAGAACCAAGATCTGATCAGGATTAGAACAAGAACAAGACAAACAACCAGTACGATCGTACCACACACATATGGTTCTGTTTTTCTGATTTTCATGAATGTTTTTATTTTTTTCATTCTTATGTAAATTCTGCTCCAGACAATTTACTAAGGGACCTGTTCAATTTTAGCTTGATTAATGAGGCCTATTGTGTAGGTTGCTTCATGGCTGAATAAGCACGCACGCACGCACGCACGCACGCACGCACGCAGCAGCTTGCAGTGAACTAGACAGTATGTGATTCTTCCTCGAGTGAATTGGGACACTGTTGAATCATTCATGTATAATAATAATCCCGAGTAGATCCGTCTAATTACAGAGCAATAGGCTCTTGCAGTTACGCTGGAATTCCGTCACTGATATTATACATCTATGCATTTAAACCGGTATTGATCACACATAGTAGGTGATGTAGTTACATTGACGTCTCGCAGTAGAGGTAGCTTGTGTAATAGCTGAATATGATGTTTGAATGGAAATGCTGTTGTATTTCTGAATAGACCCAGTAATGTACGAGGGGCGTTCAAGTCAAACAGGATTTGTGATGACACAGTGAGACTCTCCGCCACAGTAAAACATTTGAATGGTGCAAACGGTTTGAATTTTGTGAATGACGATCCCGGTCGGAGCTCACTGCGGTCGTTCCTGTGAACATTCATCGAGTGGAACGCCTGATCCAATTTGTGCAAGAGACGCATCTGTGTATGCAAACCGTACACACAATCGCTTACCAACACCACTTGCACATTACAGGAAATCAGATGGGAGTTATTGCCACATCCTCTGTATGATCCTGATCTTGCTCCAAGCCATTTCTACTTGTTTGGACCATTAAAGGAGTTCCTGGGAGGCCAGCAGTTCATAATATTATGTGCATCCTATTAATATTGACCAGGTTCCCCCCTTGTCCGACCAAACGGCACAGCATTACGGAGACCAGCATTAACCTTTTTCCCTATTTGAGCGCTTGTATTGCATCAGAGTACATGGACCAGCCTCCGCTTCTTGAGCCTTGGCCACACATGACCATTTTAGCGGTTCGCTGGTCGTTGCACCACTTTTGGTCGGTCCTCACCACTGGGAACATCCCACAAGAGCTGCAGTGTTGGAGTTGCTCTGACCAAGCAAATCACAATTTGGCCCTTGTCAAAGTCACTTAAATTCTTATGCTTGCCCATTTATTCTGCTTCCAACACATCAACGTTCACTTGCTGTCTAATACATCCCACCCACATAAATCCCAGGTGCCATTGACACAAATATAGTAGTAGTAACTACTGTAACAGTACAGGGCCACAGTATGATGCCAATTTGACCTGAACGCCAGTTGTGCATTGAGATTTTGGGAAACTTGTTGTTGATTGTTTAAATGTTACGTCTCCTACAATGATTGATTTTTTTTTTCTTCCTGACAATTTTCTGCGCAACACTCCAGTCCAGCAGGGGGTGGTATTGCACCAAAAAAAAAATTCATTTCTGCAAAACCTGTGATGTATTGTTCAGTAATTCATAAATTTTAGAACATTTCATTTTTTTCAAAGTTTACTTAAATAATTAAAAAAGTGTGAATCGATTCAGAATCGAGAACTGACCCATTGATTCAATTAATTGCATAATCGATTAAATCCCACAGATCTAGTACTATGGCATGTTCCAAGTAGCCTTATCATATTTAGGAAGTATACTAAGTAGAGATTGTAAAGATGGCTGACCTTATCACATATCGAAAACGAGCTCAAGGGGCCTGAATTGTGAGCAATCCAAGGTATCCGCTTTAGATAGAGCACTTCACACAAGGTCCGTATCAAACCCCCTGATTGCTTAATGTGAGGTGAATCACGGAAGGATAGAGCAACTCATTTGTGTGTGTGTGTGTGTGTGTGTGTGTGTGTGTGTGTGTGTGTGTGTGTGTGTTTTTCAGAGTTTGTCAGATCCAGCATCCAGAACCGCCTCAGACCCCGACTCTCAGGACGAGGTCTTTGGTAAGAGCTGTATTTTTACAGCCTCTTTTTCTGCCTCTTTAGTTTCTTTGTACTTTGTTGAGATGTTCTCAAGGTGGCCTCGGTTCTGAAGATGCGGCATAATGAATCCTCACAGCTCTGAGTCACGCCAGCGTGTTTGTCAGGCCTCATCCACTCCACTCGGAGAACAAAGGAACACGCGCTTTTTTTCCACCATGATGAAAGACTCTCTCCGCTGTTATTTTCGCAGAGCTCTGAAATCTAAAACGAGGTGCAACAGTGTATCAGTGTCACGGTATACCGCAATAAACACGGCTAAAGGAGATCTAGACAGGCAGATATAGATTAGGGAATTATAGAGTGAAATGTAGAAATTCAAATATTTTCCAAGTATATGCTGGTTGTCTGCAGAAGGGGTGTATAAACTTCTTGTAACTTGTTCTCCAGGCACTTATTGTCAAGACGCCCCAAATCCCTGCACTGACCATGGAATAGTGCACTATGCTAGGAAGTACTGATTACAGGTTGCAGGTTGCTTGGTGGACTGTTTAGACATTTATTCGTATAGATTAAGGAAATAGAAATGATGAAACACGTACACAACCAGTCACGACCAGTTTATTTCCTGCCCTCGTTTTATTAACAACATGCAGTAATCAGAAACCAGGATTTGTTAGGGTGCCCCCTGGTGGCCAAAGCCCTAATCATGTTATTTATGTAGCATATTAGATACAGATAGATGCAATTTTCAAAACTATGAGGTAACACATATGGCATTAGGTAAATCAACAATAAAAACAGCCAGATTTTATTGAAAGACACAAAGGTCAGCTGTTCTGGAACAGTACTTGCAAGAACAGTATTGTCAATCAAGTGCATTCGCAACACCCCATAAAGCACTATGATGAAACTGGTCCTGATTAAGACCATCCTGTGTGTGTGTGTGTGTGTGTGTGTGTGTGTGTGTGTGAGAGAGAGAGAGAGAGAGAGAGAGAGAATGAAGAGAGAGAGAGAGAGAGAGAGAGAGAAAACACTCATCTAACAGCTAATGGACGTTTAATAGCCTTTAAAGATGCCTGATCTGATGTGTGTTTGCTCAGAGCTACGAACTAAGCAAACACACACACACACACACACACACACACACACACACACACACACACACACACACACACACATAAACTAACACACATTTTGTAAGATTGTTGACACAAGGACAACAGTTTTGACATCAGTGCTAATACATGGTTCAGCCATTAAAGATCAAGTCTGCTTCATCCATCTGAGAGAGAGAGAAAGAGAGAGAGAGATGGGAACTAGGGTCTTACTTCTTTCACAAAATATTTCCTCAAAAGTCCCAGCTTGACCCGAACACCCCTTATACATCTTATCTTAAAAAAGAAATAAAACCAGCGCTATACTGTTTTTCTGGATAGTACAGCACTGTTGCCTTGCACCTCCAGGTTCCAGGTTTGATTCCCACCTCGGGTTTGTGTGTTCATGAAGTTTGCATGTTCTCCTTGTGCTTAGTGGGTTTCCTTCGGCTTCTCCGGTTTCCTCCCACAGTTTAAAGACGTGCATATTAGGCTAGTTGGTGTTGCCAATTTGCCCGTAGTGCCGGGCATGAGAATGAGCGTGTCTATTGTAAAGTGAGCGAGTGGATAGTAGCTTTCAAACATTATCACAAATGAAACAACGTATTGGTTTGATTAAATATAGGGGAATGTTGTTATGCTAATGTTTATCTTTTGTGATCATCATTATAGCGCGACTGCCATGCTAAATAATAATATAAATGACGTTTGTGAAGATGGCGACGTCAATATTGGAGTGGTGTGTATACCCAAAAATCTAAAAAAAAAAAAAAAAACTACAGCTACATCCAATAACTGAGCAATCATAACGCGGTGAAGTCTCGTCTCGGTGCACAGTGATTACAACATAAAGCTCACAGATGGCAGGATCTGTATGTAATTAACATTATGATGCAGCTGCGGCCATTTTGGGGCAATTTCAGCAATGTGAGTGTTTACTCACTCACACACACACACACACACACACACACACACACACACACGAACACACACACACACACACACACACACACACACACACGAACACACACGAACACACACACACACACACACACACACACTTGTCTATGTGTTCGTTTCTCCCTCGTCAATTGAAATCAGTTCAACTGGACTGGTCCAGTTCTGATTTAGTGGTTACCACTGTGGCTTCGCAATGCCACGGACAAGGGTTTGAGTCGCACCATCAGATGTGTTTGTGTGCATGCTTGGCAAGTTTCCTCCAGGTTCTCCGGTTTCCTCCTACAGTCCAAAGACCTGCAGATTATACTCATTGTTGATTTCAAATTGGCCATAGTGTGTGAGTGAGTGAGTGTTTTTACTCTGTGATAGTGCACCGAGTCCCTTGGGATAAGCTCCAGGACCGCCCTGCCCCGCCCCGTTCCTGTACAGGATAAACAATATAGAAAATGTTGAAACGTAAATCAGGTGCAATACTACCAAACCATTAAAAATGTATCTTTATCCCTGTCAATTTGATTTAATGAAACAGAGATGGATTGGCTCCTGATTGATCTGCTCATGCTCTCCTTGGTAGATCATTTCAGCCAGAGGTGCGCCGTAGACTTGTAAACTCATCCGCTGTCCCTGTCCAATGACATTACATTTTCTCCCAACTATATTTCTTGTAGATATTCTTGTAAGATCTTCATATTAGGACCTACGAGTATTTTTTTCTCACAAACGTCTTCATGTTGATCAAGTTAGGTCTTTACGGTCGGAGTTTACGACTAAAAATAAATTGCACGGCAGACATTATTGTTTGGGTCGCAAGCAGCTAATACACTTTGCACCTTATGAATACTGAGCATGTTGCTGTCACATTAAGGGACCATACTGAGTGGAGTGAGCACTTCAGTGTCACATTAAGCACCTCATGCTCGCGTTAAAGGTCAGATATTTTACTGTGACGTTAACACAGGTCTCAGAGGCCCCACCAAACTGTCTCTGTTAACACTCCAGCTGCACACCTCAGATAAAGCTTTTTATTTTTCTCCCCCATTCTCCGAAGTACCTCTGGGTTCCTCCTTTTCTTAATGTGCCGTTTTAGTGTTTAGGTAAATGAGGTGAGCAACAAACCGGGAGACTTGTGTCTTTTTATAGCCATGTTGATGGCAAAAATTGCAAATCCCTAATATATGCAGCCTGAAAGTGACAAAGGAGTAGAAAAAAAATATGTAGAAGAAAAAAAATTCAAATCGGGACTTGTGATGAAATTTCTTGTGAAAATTGAAGGTGTGATGAAATTTTCTGAGTGGTTAGCACCCTGTCCTCGCACCGCTGGGGTCTGGGTCCGATTCCCGCGCCAGGTCTACGTGCATGGAGTTTGCATGTTCTCCCCGTGCTTGGTGGGTTTCTTCCGTGTATTTTGGTTTCCTTCCACAGTTCAAAAGCATGCAGGTTAGGCTAACTGGCATTCCCAAATTGTCCTTAGTTTGTGAATGAGCTTGCGATGGATTTGCACCCTGTCTAGGCTGTAGACGCCCAACTGAATGTCTAAGAATGACTAAAATGTTAATTTTGCATCATAGATGCTCGATGGGATCGACATCTAGCGCTGTTTAGAACGTAACATCACCAGCGCTGTGTGTCTCCTCCATGTCCAAATACCAGACATGTCCGCTGACCTACCACAGCCGTTGCTGATAAAGTAGGAAGGCATTTTTTCTGAAACATCAGTTATATTAAGTATAGCGCAAAGGTTGACTTCTTGTCCCGTTCTTCTCTTTGTGTTTAGCAGCAGCTTGCAAACCAACTAGGCGCATACTGCCACCTGCTGTATTAGACAGTGTGAATACACAAACGTACTGGAGCACGGAATGCCGGGGCGGCGCGGGGAGGCGGGAACATTTGTTCCACGAATGAAACGTGCCTAGTGTGAAAGAAGCCTTAATTACGCTGAATCTCACATAAGATGATTAGTTTCTCACCATGCCCTTATCATTTTATTAGCTTATGCAGGAGGCGATCTCACGTTTGAGCCCACGGTGCGGCATATGAGCCGCAACACGCGCTAACGTTACTGCAACACAGCAGGCGCGCTGTCTAACTAGACGTCTAGCTTCAGCGGCAGCATCTGCTTAGTTTTTATCATGCACTCAAGAACGTGTTAAACATTTTCGCTAGAAAAACTCATTAGTCTGGCAGTCCGTCAGCTGTATGCTGTCATTACCCATCCCGGAGCACATGAACTGGCGGCTTTCAGAGCACATTGGTAAAGACTGATTAGTAAAGACATCTGGCTGGGAAAATATCATTTGCCTGTGTTATGCTTTTTTTTTTGTTATGATGTTTGTCTGAGTGCCCACAGAGTCATGACTTTGGAGGTTAAAGTGTTTTTCGTTCGTGAACCTGCCGTGTGTGTGTGTGTGTGGTGTGTGTCTGAACAGCACATACACACTGTTCTTTTTCCTCTGTTGCGTCAGGAGAGACAGGAAGAGCATCATTTCTGCAATCAGACATCCATCTAGCATCTCTCTCACACACATACACACACACACACTCACACACATGCATACACTGAAAGAGAATAAACTCTGGCTGAGCTCCAGACAGATAAAGAGGCACATAAGTGGGACTGATAAGGACGGATGAGTAATGTAGCTTAGAAGAATACAGGGTGTAAACAGCGTGTGTCTTCGGTCGGAAAGTTATTCGACTGGAAGCAGAAATCTGATGAACTGAAAGGTGATATTCCTGAACAACCCGATCGTCCGGGCGCGAACACCCTAAACGCTGTAATTGAAATTATGTTGGGTGATGACTGTTGTTTTGTCCTTTGATAAAGACACAAATTTGACCGTCTCTGATTCCCTGATGTCTTCTCACTGTTTTCTGAAAACACCGCTTCTGCATGTCAGAACTCACACACCGGTCATTACACGTGTCATTTCCAAGTTCATTTTCACTTGTGTCTCATTTTGCAGAGGAAAATTGCAGATGCTTGTGACATTCCAAATATGCCGAGAAAACCATTTAGAAGGGAAAAAAATGTGTTTTTGAAGGCTTGAGTGACTCATATACTTCTCATGCACCTTACAAGGAGCGTTCAATTCAAACCGGGACTTGTGATACAACTGACCGACATTTGCAGAAGACTTCAAGCATAGTACGGTGATGAGATTCTTAGCCACACTAAAAGAAATTTGAATGCTACAAACGGTTTAAAGAAGGCTGTATGTCCGTGAATGATGATTCGGCCATTAATGGAGTTCCTGGGAGGCCAGTGTTTCAAACGTCCAACCAGTCATGGCTGCGGTGTATCGAGAAAACGTTTCTACTTTAATGGTACCCAACCAAGCACTAATGAAACGCTGGGATAAGTGCGTTAGCGTTGCAGGGGATTACAATATATATAGAAAAAAAGGGAGATTTTACTCTCGTGTTGTTATTCTGCACAATCAAAAGTCCTGGTTTCACTTAAACACTTGCCTTGTAAGATGGTGACCTAAATAATCATGACCTGACATATTTCACTGAGCCGGGTTTGCTACGGAATCTACACCAATCCAAATTCATTCTGACCACTGGAGAACTCAATAGAGGTTAGTAACGGGTCCTTACAGCCTCTTTTGGGCTCATGTGAATTCTATTGTGTTTGTTGGTGCCGATAAATGTGTTAAAAAATTCAGTCTGTTGCCTCCGGACTAAATTTTTCAGTAATGACTTAGTATCGATCCTTAAGCGTCGTTATGAAGTCATTAAGCATTGGTATCACCTCCTTACCTGTTCAGCAGCAATCGACAGCCAAAAAACCTCATATTAAATGTAGATGGATGTACAGTAATGGCTAAATTACTATACGTAATATTTAAAAGAAAAGAATGATGATTGAATGATATATTACATATTAAAGTCTGATGTTTTAATCTACAGTATGTGGTTTGAGACATTTCTGTTAATTCCATGATAAAGTCTGATGACAAATTAAATTTAATCTAATATTTATTCCTAAAATAAATGTTGTGGTTTGGTCATTTCATTTTATTTCAATCAAACCTTTAGAAAGCATGAGCAAAAATTCATTATAAAATCATAACAATATTTATACATCAGATTTCATCAAATTCTATTTACAATAAAATCACATTGTACAAGTTTTGCATCAAAATTTAATTTACATTTACAATATGAAATTTGTAAAAAATTGCCAAAGTCGTTCTCCACAGCACGTCTCCCCCTAGATATGTAGTCGGTCACAAGCTCTTCATCTGTTCGACCACGTCTACTGTAGGGCTTCATCAAATACATTCTCTAGGTGAATAACTGAGGATAAAATAAGGCGTGGACTTGTCATTATTGGTCATAGGTGCTGTGTGAGGAAAGTTGCTCTATGCACTCCTTCTCAGCTCCCTGTCATTAAATAGCCGCGCGTCTGACATAGGTCCCATTTCTTAAATGTCTATAGGCTGGTGTCTACCCATTAACGGGACAGAACGAGGTCTTAACAATATGATAAACACCTCGGTACCTGTTTGACTCAGTAACTGCAAAATATACCACAGCTTCTACGGAAAACACAAACTGCTTCCTTTTTTTTTTTTTTTTTGTGAGAGTACTTGCTCTTCTTTTTTTGAGTTTATGTACTGTTGGGGCAATAGCACCACCTACTGGACTGGAGTGTGGAGCAGAAAATTTGCAGAAACTAATTTATTTATAAATAAATAAAAATGAAGTGGGCTGTTAAAAAACATCCAGTTTAATTCGACTCAGTGTGACTATTTTCACACTGACTCTGTGTGAAAGGACCCATTTGTTTCTTAACTGGCTGGGTTGGTACAGGACTGTGATGTATTGTAGGCAGTAAGGCGCTAGTCACTTCATATCAGCTGGAAATATAGCAACAATGGTACACAAATCCTGTCCTTAAGTAATAGTAGAGAAATACAGAAAAGTACAGAAGAGCAAAAAAAGTACATATTGGTCCTTTCACACAGACTATAGCACTGTAAAGCGGCATGACTGTAGGTTGACACTGAAAGGATGTCGCTTTGACATGTGCCTTTTGCAGATGTTCCAATCTACAACCTTGTAGACAGGAACTGTGTGAATGGGGAGATGAGAGGACATAGTGAACGGTGAGGAGGCAATGAGCGTTCCCGAGAAGACTGGGACCAAACATCATTCCAGTCTGTCAGACTCGTACAACTCCTACAATAACTTCACCGATATAAACATATTAAACGTTTTGTTTTCCGGAGGCCGTGATGGAAAAGCGAATCTCTTGCCGAATAAAAATAACCAGGCTAATGCAAGCTCGGACATGCACACCCATTGTAAACACACATCACACACACACACGCATTGTCACCGACCGATGATGTCAGCATTTACAGAGAAGATGCAATTTCCTGTTTAATGAAAAGTTTGCTTTTGAATGAGTGTAACTGGTAAGGGGTGTGTGTGTGTGTGTGTGTGTGTGTGTGTGTGTGTGTGTGTGTGTGTGTGTGTGTGTGTGTGTGTATGTGTGTGTGTGTGTGCGTGTGGTTGGTGCTTGCTGGTACGGGCTCTGATTACAACCTCACTGCTGAAAAGCTCACATTGTTGGTGTGTGTGTGTGTGTGTGTATGTTGACCTCCTTCACACTATTGTTCTCGCTCTCTCTTTCTCTCTCTTTTAGATTCTCACTGCTTAACACTGCTATCACTAATCATCATCATAATTGAGCAGCAGCCTTTTTTGTCATTCCAGTTTTCAAGAAGGGTTCAGACACACACAAACACACACACACACACACACACACACACACACACACACACAAACTCTAGCAGCAGCTATTCAAATATGCACGATTTTGGCATTTGTGATTAAGGTTAGTTTGGAGTCACGCAGCAATCTGATTTTAGGTTCTGTTTTGTGTTTACACTTATATTAAACCCGTTGTGTATAAGAGTTCGGATGAATTAGACAAGCACTTAACAGTGACGCACGCTCTGTATAAACAAAAAATAATTCAGCATGTTTATTACAACAGGTTTTACAAAGAGAGTCTAATTAAAAATTATGGAAATTGTTTTAGAAAACATAAAACAAACTAACAAAAAAAGGTTTTCCTTGTGAGGACCATACACAATAAAAAAAAAATTTGTTGTTCAATAAAATAAATACAAGTTAGTGTATATTTGTTAAACTAAAAGAGCCTCATTTATTACTTTAGGTTGATGGGGATGAATCTAGGATTAAACATGGCATTAATAAGGATGCTATACTGTGTGTGTCTGTGTGTGTGTGCGTGCATGTGTGTTGGTGTTGACATACATTCTGCTACTCCTGTAGTTATCGCAAGCTTTTACACAATGTAATGACAGGAGTAATGGAAACACACACACACACCACACACACACACACACACACATACACACACACACACACACACACACACACACACACACACACACACACACACACACACACAGTCTCTCTTTAATTGTCCTGGTAGGTAGTCAGATCCAATGATGTATGCTCAAGGATTTAGAAAGCTTACACACACACACACACACACACAGACAATTATTTTATGATCATTGTAAGGACCTTCCGTTGACATAATTAATAATTATTAATGCAGGCAGTCAATGCTTTAATTAACACATTTAATCCAACGTTAACTTCAGTAGCTAAACAGAAACCTTTTCAGCTCTCATTTTTAAATAGAAGCTAAAGCTTTTGTTTACTTTAAAAAGTTGGAACCAGTCACATGTCCCCACAATGTCAACAACCAGCTCTTCATACACATTCATGTTATCAATCCTCATCACTATCACCAGGGTCTCTGTTCACGGTACGAAAATAAAAACGTAAAACACTACCAGATCCGATCTGATACAGAAACATCCTCGCAGGTCCGACTGTGGTACACAGTATTGGATCGTTACATTCCTAGTTACAGCTGTTCAAATTGTCTGCTAGCTTTCATTTAAGTATACAGTACATGCTCGCACACACACACACACACACACACACACACACACACACACACACACACACACACACACACACAAAGTGTAGCACTGTCGATCTCACCCCCAAGCTGGTATTTCAGAAATCTGCTATATTTTAGTTAGCAGCATTAAAGCAGGCGGAGGTCAGCGGGTCGCATCCCCGATTCCATCTGAAGGCAGCAGAACAGAGAGCGAGTGTGCGCTGGAGCGGTGGGAGGCGGCATGCTTGCCGTTCCACCGGCCCACCGTAGAAAGAGAGAAGGAGAACGAGAGAGAGAGTGAGAGAGAGAGGTGGAGATGGAGCCCACTTTCTGCATTCCTCTTCACTCTGTATCTCTGTTAATGTGGGTGCGTCCCGTTTGTCCTATTCACTGTATTATGTCTCTTATACAACTTTTCCTCTTCCTGGTGGGACATTATTGCATGTAGATAGATAAACTCTCACTCACTCTGTATAGTTTTATTCTGTTCAGGGTCAAGGGTTCAACCCTGGAGCCTATTCCAGGGAACTCGAGGTATGAGGCGGGGTACACGCTGGACAGGGTGCCAGTCCAACGCAGGGCACATGCTCACACTACGAGGTATTTGGAAACTCCTGTTACCCTATCCTGTCTTTGGACTGTAGGTGTACCCGGAGGAAACCTACAAAGTATGGGGATAACTTGCACACAGACCCGAGGCGGTAATTGAACCCTCGATCCAGGAGGTTTCAATCCCGGGAGACCTGGGGCATGAGGCAGGGTACATCCTGGACAGGGTGCCAGTCCATTACAGGGCACACACATTCCCATACTACAGGCAATTTGTGAACGCCAGTTAGCCTAATCTGCATGTCTTTGTACTGTGGGAGGAAATGGGAGTACCCGGAGGAAACCCATCAAGCACGGGTAAAACATGCAACCTCCACGCAAACAGATCCGAGGCAAGAATCGAACCTTTGATCCAGGAAGTGCGAAGCCATAGTGTTAACCGCTACACCCCTTCACAACCCAGATCATGTTTATTCCAAATAAATTTAACAAAAGGGCAGCACAGTGTCTCAGAAGGTCCTGTAGGTGCCCCACAGCCCAAGGGACCCTGGTTGAGATGCTGAGCACAGATTACAGCCTGTACATGTTCTCTAGTGGGTATCAACCAACATCCTTATATATACAGCACAGATACAGAACATTCTGGAACTCCTGAGAAAACTGACGGGTAACTTGCGGAAGAGACGCATCTGTATGTGGGAACTGCATACACAATCATTCACCAACACCACTTGCACATTACAGGAATTCGGCTTGGAGTTATCGCCACATCCCCCGTACAGTCCTCGCTTCAAGTGATTTCCACATGTTTGGGCTATTAAAGGAGTTCCTGAGGGGCCAGTGTTTCAGACATGAAGCAGGCAGTACTTTATGTTAATATGTGACTGTTCTCTTTCTTTCCTTGGAAAGGACGTGGGCTGCTGTTTTCTGAACTAGCTGATGTTTAGCAATATGTAGTCTGCATTTTTCTAACAAGTTGTCTAAATATATTCAGCATTATGTACGGGAAGGACCTGTGTGAATTATGACGTGATATCAGATAATAGACCAACATTATGCATGTGCTCGTGTGTGTGTGTGTGTGTGTGTGTGTGTGTGTGTACACGCTGGCTCGTGTACGTGTGTGAGCATGTGTGAGCGTGTGGTGCTCAGTCCGCAATCAGATAAGTGGCACTGAGTTCAAACTCCATCCTCAGAGGAGTTATTCCAGCCACACAAGGCTTTTTGTTCATCCGGAATAACAGTGCACTCGACACAACGCGTCTCTGTTCAGAAACGATTAGCATGCAGATTCACACCATTCCTCTGAACACAGCACGCCCTTTTGTCCTCCTCAACACAGAGAGAATAGCGTTCGAGAAATCCTCGTTCCTTCGCACAATAATGCGTACGCTCCATATTGCTCATTACAGATGAGCGCTGTAGTTAGCCCTTATACCTCGTTCTTTTGGGTCAAAAATCATCAACTTTATAGTCTTTCAGAAAGACTACAGATTAACGCATGAAACCTTCCCAGTCAACCTAGCTGATTAAATTTGATCATGATATCATAATGGCCGATCTGCAATGCCGAAAAGACACGTGCTTGTATGGACTGATCTTTATCACTTAACAGCTTTAAATGGAATAATCTGCTATTAGAGTTCAGCAGTTCAGCTCAGCGTTTGGGTAATTCAGTGTGATGAACATAACATTACTTTAGTTTTTAAGTTACTGTATTTCCTGTTCTAACATTTTATTATTAACCTAACATTCCCTTTACTGGATTAGGAGTTACAGATACATTACGCACTACTCGTAGTTCCTTCTGTTCATTCATTCTTTCTTCCCATCTTCTCTCACCTACTTCCTTCCTTCCTTCCTAACTTTCTACTATAACTCACTCATTCCTAATTTTCTCATTCTTTACTCTTATCTTTTTTATTCCTTCCTCCTTTCTTATTTTCTTCTTTCCTGATTTCCTTTTTTTCCGTCCTTCCTTCCTTCCTTCCTTCCTTCCTTCCTTCCTTCCTTCCTTCCTCTCTTTTAACTTTCTGTATCTCTCTTCCATTTGTTCTAGCTTCCTTCCTTTTCCTTTGCCCCTTCCTTTCTTTCTTCATTGCTTCCTTTCTTACTAGTGCCCTTTTTTCTGTTTTTCCCATCTAGCATCCTACCTACCTACCTTCCTTCCTTCCTTCCTTCCTTTCTCTTGCTAGCATTCTTCTTCCCTGCCTTTTCTTTCTCTTCTTCTTTTATTCTGTTCCAGCTTCCTTCCTCTCTCTCTTTCTAGCATCTGTCTTTTCTCCCTTTCTATTTATTATAGCTTCCTTCCTTCCTCACTAATGTCCTTACTTCAATTCTTCCTATCGGCATTCTTCTTTCCTTTCTTACTTAATTTCTCTTTAACTTCCTTCTTTCCTCTCCCCTCCATCTCTCTTTAGCATCCTTCCTTCCTGCTTTCTTTCTTCCTTCCGTCCTCACTAGTGCCCTTCTTCCATCCTTCCTTTTTTTCATTTCTTATATTCCTTTTCTTCTTCATTTGTTTGCGTCCATTCGTCCGTCCATCCGTCCTTCCTTCCTGAGCATCCTTACTTTTTTGTTACTCCTTGCTTCCGTTCTCCCGTCTTCCTTGACTGGATGCTATATTTCTCTGTTCCCTCTTATCTTTCTTCATTTTTTTGTTTACTTTTTCTTTCTAATCCCCTGTATCTTCCTTCCATACAACATTCATTTGTCTTATTTTTTTGGTTATCTCTTGGTTTAGATGTTGCTGCTTTCTTGTTGAAGCATACTTTTAAAAAAAAATTTTTTTTTTATCTGAACTCCATTATAATCTCATGGCACCACAGACGTGCCTCCAGACAGGCTTTGCCCGACTAGACGTTATGCGGCACATGGCTGTATTATGATATTTTTGCCCCTTGGGTCCTGTATGGATGGGATTGTGCAGGTTAGTTCAGGGAAAACAGTATGAAGAATGGATATAGATGTAATATAGGCTAGAAATTTACCTTATAAACATCTCTGATATCAAAAATATCCAACTAGAAGCAGTTCACAGATTCACCCTACTGGCATATTACTTTACAATCTTATTCTCTCTCATCACATTGTGGAATGCTCAGCTCTCTCTAGCTCACTCCTGGAACTGACAGCACCGGCCAAACATGCTTATCATTGTTTATGTTTTTGTAATTGTTTGTCCTTGTATTTGATATTTTATAATATATTTTTTGTATCTATTGTAATCTTTAACCCTTGAGCTTCCAATCAGTAACCCAGCAGCCTACAGCCTTAACCATTTGAGCCACCACTTCCCTATTTATATATAAAAAAAGTCACCATGTCAGAAAGGTCATATTATCGAGCAGCATCAAGCAAAGAAAACAACTAGTGAGATTTGAAATGACTGGAACTGGGTTAATAACCCTTAAAAAAAAAAAGTCACCATTATCAAAACCTGTAAGGATGAATGGAGATCACGTAAACAACCGGTGAAGTTGCATTAATAGTTATTGTAAGAGCATTTCAAGTACGAAACAATGTGACGAGAATCTACATGATTGGAAATAAACAGCTGGGTGTCCATAAGAAAACCACTTGTTAGCGAGACTTCTAAGAAAAAAAGGCTTCAGTTTGCTAGGGAGATTAATGCTCTTTTTTGAGAGTGATGGTAAAAGGTCATGTGGTCTGATGAGTCTAGACTGATCCTGTTCCAGAGTAATGGACTAAGAAGAGAATGCTGTGCTGTGCAATTTACTGTACAAGCCTCTGCAGGAAGTGTTATGATCTGGGGTTGCTTCAGTTGCTCAGGTCAAGGCTCAGCAATAAAATGTAATCAGGTGATGACCCGAATGTACTGAATGACCAGGTTATCACATCTATGGAGTTTTTCCTCCCTGATGACACGACCGTATTCCAGAAGTGGCCATCACCTTGTGTGCTGTAATCAAAGCTAAAGATGATGAAGCAAAAAATCTTAGAATGTGCAACTTTTAAGCAGGGAGTGAACAGCACTTGTCATACATTCCATCAGATCCTGTAATATTGCAATAGGCCTCGAGGTGGCTTACCTGATTAGATTTCTTCTTGTCCTTTTGTTGATTTTGGTGGTGTTCTGTGGTACATCTACCACCCCTCTCCTGATCGATACAACATCATATACAAGCTTTGTAAGCTCTTTCCAGGCAGTTGGATGAACCAAGGAAGAATTCTACAAAAACAGGCATCCATCATCTTATCCTCTTATCCTGTGTCTTGTCGCAGAGGCCTGAAGCCTATCCTGGGAAACTTCCGGCATTAGGTGTTGTACACACTGGATTGGGTGCCAGTCACAAGGCACAAACAAACACACACTCACACATTTTGAATACAACAATCAACCTAGATTTTGACTTTGTGGGGGAAAAAAACAAAGGAAACCCACCAAGAATGGGGGAGAAAATGCAAACTCCACAAACACAGGACCGGAAGTGAGAACCCCCAACCCTGGAGATGCAAGGCAACAGGGCTTACCATTAAGTCTTAAATTTATAGTTTATATCAATGAAAGGGTGATTGGTAATTACTAATGATCATATGAGGTGTAATTTACAGTTAGGACATTTTTTTAAACTTGTGCCTTCATTACCAAACCTTTATTGCCATAGCAACAGGGTTGGTTGATTTGGGTTGACAGACATCCCTTTAGACAAAGCGACAAGATTTAATCTATGCACCTGATCCATGTTGAAGGCCGTTGTTGCACCTTAATGATGGTTCTATCACTTTATCGTTGCAGTCGCTAGGCAGCCAGGTTACTTCATCTCCAGTTTGAACCCTGTCTGATTATTCCGTGGACAGGAATGTCAGATTCCAAGTCATGGATGATTTTGCATCAACAAAGATACAGATCCAGTGATCCAGTGAGTGAGGCCTTGACAAGAGGGTGATGTGGCACATTTAAAGGGGCAGCGTTGTAATAGTCATGCCAGCACTACACCCACTACCATTACTGTGCCACTACTTCTAACACTGGATTGTAGTCCACCCTGGTCCTACTGTGATCCCTGTCCATTCATGTCCATAACAGTCAGTAACTGTTCACCTGCAAGTTGACCTCTGTGGATGGTGGACCTGACAATTATCTATGTAAATAATGAAACAATGATCGTCATGGCATTTTCTGCATCTTATATAGGACTTTAGAGATCTAAAGGGAAAAAAATTACATTTTAAAAGATAAATTGTAATGAGACTGGCTCTCAGCTCTGCATTCACGCTGTAACACATTTTGTCTTTACATGTTGCTGAGTAAATGTGCGATTCTGTACAGAACAAAGGAAGTTATTGTGCGAGTCCGTGCCGTGTGAGATGGCTCCGGTCCGCACCGAGTGTGTATACGTGTGTGTGTTTGTGTGGGCTGTAACAAGTTTTTGTCATCTCTGTGCAGGCATGAGCGACTCGGACGTCAACCAGAACAAAAACCGTTCAAACAAAAGCGAGACGATGTCAGGCTCCGCTGAAAGCAGCGCCCCTCCCCGCGCCGGACAGTCCAATCAGGGTTCTGGATATTGGCCACGCCCACACTTGGTCCGCCTTTTTTCCCGTGATGCGCCGGGCCGAGAGGACAACACCTTCAAAGAGCGGCCGTCAGAGTCGGAGGAACTTCACACCATCCAGGAGGCCGGAGGAGCTGGGTCCGAAAACGCAGAGTGAAAGCAAAAGCAATTAATAAAACTCGACTCGTTCAGTCGCTTCTTTTTGCTCTCCGCAACACAACATGGCATCTTCAGGCTCAGCGGGACAGTCCGGCTTCAGACTCGGGCGTGCAAAGAAAACTCCTGGAGTGATGGATCAGATTGGAAAAATCTTTGGAGGCGATAAGAAGCGGAAGAGCAAGGTGAGGAGACGAAAACGAAAAAACTTAATTTAAACAATTGATTTTTTTTCTTTATATGTTTGTTTTCCCTGCATTAATGGAATGCTGATCCTGCGGGTCCTTATTGAACTGATCGTTTTCAATGTTTTATCTCTGCTCTTGCAAATTTTATTTTATTTTATTTTATTTTGTAAGGTTAGTGTTTCATATGTACATTGGGTGTGGTTGAGGGATCTAAAGCTAAAGCGGCTTTAGCTATATATCTGTTGGTGTCTTTTTGGTATTGTTTTTTATTTCTTTTTTTTTTTTGCTTTTTTAGTGCTTAGGATAAAAGATGGACGTTTGATTTTTATTTTCTTGTGTTTAGAACCCCATTCAGAACTCCTCAGTGATGATACGCTGAGCACATCGCCGATGTAGAACGTTTCACATTCTCGAAGTTTTAATCTCTCTGTTCACACATTTCCCTTTTTGCTTTGGTGTTATAAGATTTGAGTCGTACAGTACATGGTGTACCTAATCGGTGTGGGTTCATAGGTCTAAAGATAAAATAACTGAAAATAAGAGGATAATAATAATAATAATAATTTAAAAAAAGAAACTTTTAGAACAGTGTGCCATAGTTATGAGAAAAACTCAATATTTAAGATCTATTATATTAAGATCATAATTCTCTATTTTAAAAAATGGATGTTAAATGTACATGGGCTGGTTTTTTACAATTTTGCTTATTCATCCTTCATCTTATTATTATTATTATTATTTTATTTTTTTTTTTTATATATATATATATATTGATTCCCATTTTTAGGAAAACATGATAACTCTTGATATTTTTAAGTGAACTTTTGAGTATCATTTACATTTTACGCCCGCCGAAAATGATTCTTTTTGGATTTTTCTTTTTATACTGCTGTCGTGATCATTTAAAATGCTCAACTCTTTGTTATGTCTGCGAGTCGTCTGTGCAGAGAGTGCGCCTGGTGACGGTGCATAAGAGATTTGCTTGTGTCCTTCATGCCTAAAACAACTGTTGCTATGTTTAAGAAGCATGTTTACAAGTTCGAGCCGTTATCTGTCTGTCTCGTAGGGAAGATTTTCTTTCATTTAATGATAAATAGGCTAGAGGTTTTTGTACAGATTGCCAAAAGTCATTTCTATGGTAACACTTAGCCTACTGTAGCTCAAGCAACTCAGTGTACGCGAAATGCTTCTTCATAAGAGCAGGTAGTAAATACACAGCATGAGAATTTGTGAGGTACGATTTTCAAACAAAAATTCTCCTCGGTTTTGGAACCAATAACGTGACCCGATTTACTGCCGTAAGACAAGCGAGAGCTGCAAGTCATATACGGAGTCAACATGAGGACGGTGTAGATTTATAATACACAAAAATCCCAGAAGAGCAAACCATGTTTAAATGCAAAAAATAAAACCAGCTTTATACGAAGGTGTTCAAGTCAAATCGGGACTTGTGATGCAATCTCTTGTGAATAGAGGAGTAAAACTGATTGACATTTACAGAAGATTTTAAGCACAGTACAGTGATGTGACTTTTAGCCGCAATAAAACATTGGGAAGAAGTTTGTGAATGACGATCCCGGCCAAGTCGGCTCGGAGCTCACTGTAGTCGTTCCCGTGAACATTCAGCGAGTAGAATGCCTGATTCTTGAAAATCGCTGGCTAACTTGTCGCCAACTTGTACACACAATCGTTCACCAACACCACATGCACGTTAAGGGAACACACTTGGAGTATATAGACCCCACTCTAAGACATTTTACCATGTTTGGGATGTTAATGAAGTTCCCAGCGGTTCAGACGCGAATTTTCAAACGCTGTAATAAGTGGATTAGTGTAGCGGGGGATTATATAGAGAAATACATCCTGGTTTGACTCGAACTCTACTCGTAGAATGCCTGCTTTCAACACCATCTTCACTTAATATATAAATGCTTATCGAGTTACATTTCCCAACCGTTTTGTGCCAGATGATGTCTTTTGCAGTCGATTAGCAAAATCCAAGAAGCTGTAGATACAAATAAAGTGAATTGCTGGTAAACAAATTTGTGTCGTTTCCGTATTGACGTTTATGCCGTCCAGTGATGCTAAGTCAGGATGTAGCGTTAAGATCCGTTTCCTAGCATGCCGAACGTCCGAGCCTCTGTGACTTATTTAAATTAACGAGGGACAATTGTTTCAAGTGTGTCGTCTTTTAAATATGCAACTTCTTGTACGTATTGGGTCGTCTGAGCCACTACCACATACCGCTGTTTTATTTCATCAGTTATCCAAAAGATATTTATTAACCCTGAAACAGATCTACTAAGATTGATTTCAGGAATCTTTGCTTTTTTAATAAAAAGCAAATCTAAGCTGGAAATTATATACAGCCAAAATTCTGTAAACACCAGGACTTTTAATTAGGTTTTTATGTTATAATATGTTTTTTTTTAAAGGTACTTAACCAGAACTGATGCAATACAAATGGATTTATTGGTAGGAACAAATTCCACAAGCGCTGTATTAAAGAGTATATAACTTGGTATAAAATAAACACCAGCTCTAGATTACATGTTTACATCTTTATCGCAAGTCTATGTTTTTAGAGATCTGCAATTTTTTTTTAAATACAAATCATTATATGGGTAGAGAAAAATTATACTTGGAAAATAAGGTACAAATGAGTAGTTTAGGTCACACCCCCTGTGGGATTATAAAGGAACTGCAAATTTTTTGCCACCTCAAATGCAAACATAATTATAAATAATTAGTTTTTTTTTTTTAACCGTCAGTGTGCCGATAAAGAATTGCCATGACATAATGAATCGTAATATGCAACTGAAAGTTTTTTTTTTCTCGCATCTCTAGTGCCAAATGTCAGTAATGAAATACAAATGTGCACAGAATAAAATTTTTATTTTTTATGAATACCATAAAGCAAGAAAAAGAGTTATACTTCTACAATTACTAAAAAAAATACATCTATATTTTGGGATAATTTTAACTTTTTTCAATATATTGAAGTTCAAACACACACATTATTATTGTCTTGGATACCTTCCACTTCCTGTATAGGTACAGTAGGCAGGATTTTTACACTCCCTAGAGTAAGATCAGCAAAAGAACTGATGTCTATTAAGAGTTCTTATTTAATCTTATATTTAAAAAAAATCAAGCATGAAATTAATTAAAATAAACCAAGTTTGACTGGACAAAGATCAACAACAAGTGCTGGTCTAAGTAAAAGAAAGTGGATAAGGTACTATTAGTAGTTCTAATTGATATTAATTGTAACAATAAAATTGTATACATAAAGATTTGCATGTTATGTCCAATTCTTAACAATGAAATTTGACCAACCTTGAATTTGGAGCATTGAAAAATTAAATACAAATTTTAAATTCAATAATTTTTACGGAAGGTTTTTGTTTTCCAGTGAATTTAGAAATTTTTTTGGGGGGGCTAATTATTTCTAGTGAGATAGTATATATTCATGGAATCTATAATTGGCAAGATATTTATTCAGTATTACTTTTGCTTTCTGTTAATTCATATTCATATTCTGTTGCCAAGGTCAAATGTATTTTTGTTGCACATTTCCATGACCTTCATTCAGATAACGTTTCTTTGGCTGGGTTTTTATTCTTAAACAGCTGTTTTCATAAAACTGACATAGTGTTATTCGCTGTGTGTATGCTGCAAAAAGTGATAGCAATCTTAGTGAAAATATCTTGAATCTTGTAAAAATTAATGTACAATTTATTAATATAGAGTTACAACAAAACAAATGTAAAATTACTAAGCCTATTTGAGGGAAAAAATATAATTAAAAAAAGAAAATTGTTTTATTTTATTAAAAGATTATTTCGGTAGTATAATGCTTGAAATGCTAATTTCTTGAAAGAAGCGTTTAACATTTTACATAAAAATGTGTATAGAAATATTTGTAATAATAGAGATATTAGTCGATATTAACAGCAATTTTAAACTTTTGTTAGTTCTGGTTACCCATACACAACTGTATTGTGAGCATGCGCAGTTATACCCACACGCATTTCCGCTACTCAGCAGTTACCCAGGTGCCGCATAAAACAACATGCTTCTAAAACACGATTTTTACAATAAAAGTTGTAAAAGTAATTTTACAATTAAAATTAAATTTGCCTTTTTTTATAATTGATCGCTTGGAATGCGCAGGAAATCATCTGATCATCAGATCATTACTTATTAGATTTATCTAGATCCAAGATATTTTCACTCATTAAGATTGCAGTGTACAGTATGTGTGGGTATTGTAGCAAACTGGAGTCATATCTTTATTCATTTTAATGGAATAATATAAAAGCTACACAATATTTGCTTGATCTCAAATGTAGTCAGTCAGCCAAGATGTTTTTTGGTGTTTCTATCATGCATTTTTTAGTTATCAATGTAGCTAAGATTCTAGTCGAGGTAACACTAGCCTCTGGAGCTTGGTTAGCAAAGAAAAGCACCAAACATGTTTTAGCTTATTGTCTGTATCTGAGGTGTGTTGTTTGTTGTTGTTGTTGCCAAACTGTCGCTGTAATGCTGAGAAAATCAGGATGTTTAACGAAACCAAAACCTGTTGGCACTCAGGAAACGCCGTGTTTGAGTAAAATGCGAAGTTACAAATGCATTTTGATTAAACACGACACTTAGCATACTTTACTAAGGTGTTGTTTTAAGATGTCTCCATTTTGTGCTGTAAAACACAAGCAATTATTTGCAGTACAAAAGCTTTAATTACTTATAGTATGGTTCATATATTATGCTATATTTTGTACAAATGTCATGTAAAAGTATTTTAATGTCCAAAGTGTTTTCCTTTGTAACTAATTCCAACTCCTAAAACCAGCTTTTAACAATTATTTTCCATTTTGTCTTTTTTTATTTACTTAATTTTGTTTTCTAATGCCTTTCACGTTGGTTTTGTCCCAGAACCACATCATTCCCTAAGTATGAAACTACTATTTTCTAATTGTGCCCGAAGCCACACTGCATTGAAAAATCCCATGATGCAGTGCAACAGGTTACTAACTAATTTGTAACTATTCAGATCCCTACGTCAAGCATTTCTTTACCAGTGGGCTATTTTACAACGATGTGAAATGCATCAATGCATAATTATATCCAAACATAAATACCCATAATGCACTATAAATAACAGATAATAGTCATTTATAACTATGTGATTATAAATAACTGATGTGATTATGAACAGTCGTTAAGATGGCACATGATGCAACTTGGCATTCAAAAACCATATGTAGTGAATAAAGAATGTGGTTTGGGTCACATCCAGTGGTTTATTGAGAGAGAGTGTCCTTTGTTTTGTACATTTTTAAAGTATTAATCTCATTCTTATAATCATTTATGTCTCTAATCTCCATTCTGTTCTAAGCTTGATGGTTATTTTTGCTTGATTAAACTGATATAACAAAACCACTTTGTAGTTTTGTCTGGTTGTGTGTGTATGTGAGAATGTTTTCAGTTATTTCTAACACTAGGCAATCAACACAAATACAGGAAAAACGGTACAACAATGTACAGGTAACTTAATGTATATAACACCGGTAGTGCTGCACTACTAATTTAGAATGCAGAATAACTCTTTAGATCAATATCATGTTTTTTGGTTGTTCTTTTACTGAGGTAAACTAAGAGCAAGCCTCGTTATACTATGATATTGGTATATACTGTATATGGCCAATCTGCCTTGTTGGCCAATGTTGGTTAACTGCAGTTTGACTCGGACAACAGTAATCTACTCACACACAGGTTTTGTAAAAATCCAATATGTAGTGTTATAATGCCTCACGTTTATGCTTTACAAAAGAAAAAAGGTTTTTGTTAGACTGTGTAAGTGCTGAGAAATTCATCTGACTCAGTAGGTAGCTGAATAAGAGGTTAAAAGGCCTTTCCATTCAATTCAATTAAATATTATTTGTATAGCGCTTTTAACCATTGTCATTGTCGCAAAGCAGCTTTACACAATCAAAAAAATTATTCACGTTTGTATGGAATGTAAATGTGTATGAATCAAAATGGTCAGATAGTCCCTTTTTAAAGTTGTATTAAAGATCGTCTCGAAAAAATTTTAATGATTCCATTTGCGCTCTATCAAAGATAGTATGATGAACGACTTTTTTTTTTTATGTAATGAAGATTTGTTTGATTCCCAGACACAAATGGGGTACTAAACTACAACAAATTTCTCTTTTCTTATAAAAAACCTTCAAGGCTAAATGACGCTTCTATCTAGCAGATTTGGGATAAACTTGGAAATATGTGTTTCTATCTTTATCTTTTTTTCAGTCATGATAAATTTTGAAAGTGTAAAAGCACCTCCATATCTGGTGACAACCGATCCTGTTATGTGCCCATGACCGAATACAGAATAAAAAAATATATATATATCTGTTAGAAGTAATGCGGTCTGACAGAAGTCCTCATTTGACTGCTCAGCCATGTGTAATTGCAGTTTGTGCAGCGCTAATGAGCTGTGAATATAATCTGCTAGTCATGCTAATCAATTCCCTCTAGAGTTCATTCGCAACGGTTCAATCTACAGTCTGCTGGTGAAATTGATCATTTAATTTATATTTAAATTGATTAAAATGCGATCATTAACATATGATGTGATGCATAAAATACTTGAGCTGTTCGTAATACAGTACATGTTCCAAACAATAGTTTGTTTGATCCTGAGCTCAGGTTCCTGTCTGTCTTGTTAATGTTCTGTTCTCTTTATGTCTGTGGTGTTGTTTCTTCACACCTGCTAAAAACATGGTGGTAAGTGGATTGGCAGGTTGGTACTCAACATAGTCTCCATCTCAAGTGATGCATCTGCGCCATTAACAATCCCAAATTTAGAATCCGCTTTGAAAATCCCCGTTTGTCGCAGTTGATGCTCTCCCACTGTGTAGTGTGTTTTCTGTGTTTATTTTCCATTCTCTAAACTTGTTTTTCCCTCTGTGCACATTGATCTTGTCAATGGTGTCGTCTTTGGAAACATTCTGTAGTGCAGTCGAAGTGAGAGTTGGGTTCAATGATGGTGCAAATGTACTGTATGGCTTGTGAGGAGGTAGAGGAAGAGTTATTCTACCAACATCTGCAATTTGAAGACCCTATGCCAGTTAATATAAACTTTATGCCTATTTTGCATTTTGCCCTCGTACGGGGGTGCATGGCATCGCAGCTAGCATTCCCAAAATGGGCTGCAGGTCTACATGGAATTAATGCTGTGAATGAAGAAATGAAAATTGTTTAACAAAATAAGTTTCATCCTAATCTATTCATGAAGTTATTTTGGAAGTCGGCCAGCTTAGTGTGATGTGCGCTACAGTAAGTTAGTGTCCGAATTATGTACAGAGCATCCCTAGAAACACAGTAATAAAGATATAGATTGCCTGTTTTGATGCTGTTCGATAGATAGATAGATAGATAGATAGATAGATAGATAGATAGATAGATAGATAGATAGATAGATAGATAAATTATTGATCTCTAAGGACATTTCCAACATCCAGTAGCAAGAAAAGTAACAGACAATAAACATGTACAGTTCATTTAGTGAAGTTTCTCATGTTCTGCTTGTGTTGATGTACAGTCATGTGTAAAAGTTAGTACCCCCTCTTTTAATTGTGTTTTTATGTCAAAACAGTGTCCGTATTAGGCAAATACAACCTCAGACAAAAAATAGAAAATCCACAAAGAATTGAAAAAAAAAATTTCACAAAAAATGTAATTAGAAAGTTCTAACTTATGTTGGCATATAAATAATGTATGTTCAGTTGAGAGAATGCTGGTGGTTCGTGAGCTGTTAATCATCTCTCAGTACTGTTGGAGCAAATCACAACTCAAGTAACTTTTAACTAGTTTTGACACACTGACCAATCAGCAAGTGGCTTTATGTTTAGCAAGCATATTTGCTCATGGTGTTACATGAAGATGACAGAAAATAAGATACAGCTTGTGAGACAAGATATCGCTTGAGAAGTGTGTTCAGAAGAACCAGTCTAAAAACAGGAAATAAAAAGGAAAACAATTCAAAGGAATTGCTTTCATAACCTACAGTGGAAACTACTACAGTACTTCTGTAATAAATGATATGTTGTACATTATGGCACAGAGGTGGAAAGACTAATAAAATTTTGTAAAAGTACTGTTACTACAATAAAACTTTACTGAAGTGAAAGTAAGGTTACTATTATAAAAATCTACTCAAATAAAAGTAGCTCATGAAAAAGACAAAAAAAAAGTTACTTTTTTTTAACATCAGGGGTGGGATGGGGGATTCTAGTCTAATCTCAAACTCGTTGTTAATTGAAGGAACGCCTTCAAGAAACACAAACAAACAGTGAAATTATCTACAAACATATACAAAGAGCAAAGCAACGAAACTAAAGGGACAAGGCAATAATCAATAAGTCAATGAGAGGCAAAAAGTCAAAACTAGAATGCACAACCAAATATCAAACCGCCAAAATCACAATTCAAAAAAAAATCTCTTTCCAACACCTTGCCTACACGCCTCCTCTTTCCCGCGTCTCTCTCCGGTTTATATATGGTCGCGCGGGTTGATGACGTCACTCTCAAGGCGGAAGCGACCGTGTTGAAGGTCAGGTCAATGCCGATGTAGGGAGAGTCAGAAAACCTGGAGTGGAGTCTGGAGCGGCGCACGATACACGCGAACGGAACAAAGCATTATACAAAGCATAATATTTTTTATTATTTTTTATTTTCATTCTTTTTTTTTTTGTCTTAAGTAAAAGAGTTAAGTAAAAGTACATAAGTAAATGTAGCGGAGGTCAAAACTTCAAACAACACACTTAAGTAAAAGTAAAATTACAGATTTTATAAACTACTTTAGAAAGTAGAAGTACACTCACACACACACACACACACACAAAACTACTCAATTACAGTAACGCGAGTAAATGTAATTTGTTACTTTCCACCTCTGCTATGGCATTGCCTGTACATGACATACTGCATGTAGTGTGTTTATGAGCTTGATTAGTACTCAGTGAGTACTATAAGTGAAATCTCTGGCTATGCTGGTTTGCATCTATCTCCTACAGTAGGTAGGCTAGCTTAGTGTGTGCACAGCGCTTGGTGATGTATTGGTGTCCAGAGTGTATTCCTAGTCAGTGCTGGTCAGTGCTGCTCTTTTAATTCTATAATTTTTTATCTCAGTATTATTTCAAATATGACCTCAGAAAAAAACAGTGCTATTATTTATTTAATAAAAATGAACCCAAAAAGAAAAAAACATGTGAGTAATACTAAGTACCTCCTTACTGCTTCTACAGGATTTAAGAGGGTAAGTTCATCAGCCCTTGATTAAATGATCATCAGCAGGTGTGCAGGCCACTATAAATGCAGACGTTCGGGCAATTTGCTGGTCTGGAGCATTAAAGTGTTTGTTGACACTATGCCAAGAGGGAACGACACAAGCAATGGTCTTAAAGAAGCAATTGTTGCTGCATATCTATCTAGAAAAGGTTATGAAACCAAACAATTTGAAGTTCAGTGCGCTACAACAAGGAAGCATTCAAGACAGGAGGCAATCTTCCCAGGATTGGACATCCCAGCACATTCACCCCAAAGTCTGACAGTGCAATGCTCATAGAAATACAAAAACACCCAAGAACAGGCCTCACTGTACATGTTAAATGTTAGAGTCAATGACGGCACAATTAGAAGAAGACTGAAATAGTACAGTTTGCTTGGAAGACTTGCCTGTCTAAAAAGAACTGAGGCTGGCAAAACGAGGACAGATGAGACCAAAGTGGAGCCTCAATGAACTGAAGCAATGTTGTAGAAGAAGAATATAACAAAATGATGCGAGAGACTGAAAAAGTCAAGTGTTGCCAGCATAATTTTTTGGTTTGTTTGTTTCATTTTTGTGAAAAGAATTATATGTCGTTGTTCATCTGAGGTTGTATTTGCCTAATACTAAGACCTGCTACAATCGGATGATTTTTTTCATTGTTTTTACACAAAACCACATAGAATTAGAAATTTTGAACATGACTGTATATGGGGAACAATGTTCATTTGGACAAGATTGTCCCTTTTAATGTGACTATTAGATGGAACACTTGATGTCTGGGCCCTGGATCAGCAGCGGTTATTGATCTCTTTGACTTCAGAGCTGAAGCTGATGATTAAATCAAATTCTCATATGAGTGCGGTCTGGTCTCAGGGTCCAAAAGTCTTGACTGTGCTACCAAGACCAATTTCAGTTATCAAATTTAGTTTTGTCAAATTATATTTCTTGGAAGATTTTTTTTATGCTGTTCTCTGACTTTCTAGGAACAGGAGGCACAATAAAAAACAGCTCATAGGAGTTTAGGAACAAAGTTAATGTTCCTAAGTATATGTTAAGTATATGTTGCTGACTATTTTAAATTAAATTAATTAAAAAATATATATTTTTGTTATAGAAATAGAGGTCTCATTTGTAACATTTCTCGTTGTCTTAATATTTGAAGCTGTAGACTGTGAGCAGAGAGGATTTGGAAGTGTAATCCTTGCTGAGTTCGAACACAACAACTAAATCTGAGATGCTTTCATTGTTCCATCAGCGCTCCCAAAATACACCGCTGATTGGCCTGTAATGTGTGTTATTGTGCGAGAGGTGGATGAGTGTGAGTTCTGTGTAGAGGCAATTAGAGTGATTCAGCGTGAGACCTCCAATGCTTCAATGCTAATGAGAGTCTCCACAGCACAATAACAATGTGAGAGAAAACGACATGGCCATCTCAAGGATCAAGGCAGTATCACACAGGCTCTATAATTATTACATTATGTACACTAGCCAT
The DNA here is from genome assembly GCA_013621035.1 of Clarias magur. NCBI lineage: Eukaryota > Metazoa > Chordata > Actinopteri > Siluriformes > Clariidae > Clarias > Clarias magur. The sequence goes on along the minus strand of QNUK01000449.1, from coordinate 448,300 downwards.
TTACACACACACACTACATGCACAACTGCATGTAGTGTACAACTGTATTACATGCATATATCTTTAAATGGTTTAGAAGTTTTTTTTTATGGTCATCACACACACTTCCGGTATCTTTTTCAGGCTCTTTATCTTTACCACACACACTTCTTGACTCGTAGGGCTCTTTATGGTCACCTAGCACACACTTGTTGACACTTTTGGGTTCTTTATAGATTTTTGGCAACATTGGCACACCCACTTTTTGACTCTTTCAGCCTCTTTATGGTCACCACACACACACTTTCAGACTCTTTAGGGCTCTTCAGTGAAAGCAGACACACTTCCTGACTCTTCAGAGCTCCTTATGATCACAACACACACTTCTTGACTTACTTCTGAGCTCTTTCTGGTCACCAGTCACACTACCTAACTTGTTATAGGGCTCTTTAACATCAGCACACACACTTCCTGACTGTTCTGGGTTCTTTTACGGTCACCACATATACTTCCTGACTCTTTAGGGTTCTAAATGCTTGGCACACACACACTTCCTGACTCTTTAGGGGTCTTTATGGTTACCACACACACACACACACACACACACACGTCCTGACTCTTTAGTGGTCTTTATGGTTACTACACACACTTTCTCACTCTTTAGGGGTCTTTATGGTTACTACATACACTTCCCATTTAGGACTCTGTATAGTCACCACACACACATCCGAACTCTTTGGGACTCTATATGGTCACCACACACTTCCTGTATCATTTCAAGGCTCTTTAACGTCACCACAAAAACGTCTCGACTCTTTTGGGCTCTATGTGGTCATCACACCCACTTCCTGTCTCTTTTCAGGGCTCTTTATGTTCGCCACATACACTTCTTGGCTAATTTTAGGGCTCTTTCCATTAACCACATGCATTTCCTGTCTTGGATTAGGACTCTGTTTGGCAGATACATTCACTGCCTGTCTAACTTTAGGACTCTGGATACATTTCCTGATCTGTTTAAAGGTTCTTTCTGGTCACCCTTCCCACTTTGCATCTCTTTTCATGGCTTTGGTCACCATATATTTCCTGTCTCATTTCAGGGCTCTTTCCGTGGTGCTCTCTCTGTTTCTCCTCAGAGGTCCAGTCACTCGTCTCCTCGCCGCCGCACTGGTGGTGACAACGCTGTCGTTCACTTCTTCAGATCTATCGTAAGTGTCTCTTTAGTGACTGTTTCTCTGACTTTTTCATATATATATATATATATATTTATTCAGAATTTCTAAACGTTTCTAAACCTTGAATAAAGGTCACATGTGGTAGATACACGCCTGTCTATATAAAGTCCCAAGACTGACAGCACAAATTAACGAACATTTAAAGACACTGAGACACTGATATAGAGCAGGGAAACTAGAAACGATCTGCAGAGGTCCCAAATAAGTCAGTGGTTACCTAAATTAAAAGTAAGCCACTGAGCAAAGTAAGTATTTTGATCAGGAAGGTGACCCTGAAACTGAAGGTCGTTCAGACAGAAAACCCAGGACGAAGACAAACATCTCTGCAGCCCTCCACCAATCAGGCACTTAAAGGCAAAGCAGACAGACAGAAGCCAATTTCTCAGGAAAATAAAAATGACTGTTCACAAAAGTCTTCTCAGGCCTTCAGAAACATACGTCTGCGGTGTGATGAAACCAATTATCACCTGGCCAATCCCATCTCAGTGGTGTAGTACACTGGTGGGGGGCACCGTGCTGCAGGGGGGTTTGTCAGCAGGTGGTTCTCAAAGGTTTGTCACGATCAAGGGAAAACAAACAGTCCTTTAGCGTTCAGGACCTCGTGGTTCCAGCATCAGCAGCTTGGCAGTGCTGGAGATTTGAACTTACCTCCTTCCAATCTGTAGTGGTGAGTCAACACTAACTTGAACAATGTTGGACAATATAGGGCAATATAACTGTGGCGTCCATGACTCCTGTATCGGTCGAACTGGCACACATTTAAAAACGTAACGTGACAAAACGCTAAAAAAGTAATAATAAAAGGGTCTGAATTCCTCCTTAATGTCTACTGTACATTGTCTCTTTTTTCACTCCTTTTGTCAATCTCTGTGTCTGTCTCATTTACATGTCTGTCTGAATATTTTTTTTTTCAAATATATTTCAATCCTCAGGTGTCTCCTGCCCCTAAAAAATCCAGGGTAAGTGCAGTTTTTACATTTACCGTATAACATCACCATATACATACGACTATAATATCACATTCTGTTGAAATTGTTATAATTGTGGTTATAATATAACCACAATTTGTTTTTGGTTTAAATATAAAGCTTTTTTAACTCCTTGTTTAAATTTTCCATGAAGAATTTGCATGGCCCAAATGGTTTCCTTTCAGTATGTGTTTGTGTGTGCATGTATGTCTTTTCTTCATGTGATTGTCCTCTTCTATACAGCCGCATCCTCCAAAGCACTGTTTTTATTCCATCAGTCGTTTAATACATTTTTAAAATCCTTATATTAGGAGCAAGTCAAAATGACAGCATCATCAAAAGGAGCTTGTAGACCTCAGGATGGCAGATAATGGAGCTTCCCAGGGTCCAGCTGGCAGCAGAAGAAACAGGGTTTGGGGTTTTTGAAATTCCAGCTTGTGGCTCTAAAGATGACAGCAGTAAGACTTTTTAGACCTCAGGATTGCAGGAATAGGACCTTGTTCGGTTTGGGCTGGGTCTTGATGATGGCAAAATAGGACATTGCAAGGCTAAGACAGGCAGCAATAAAAGAATGTGAAGTTCATCATGGTGATAGAGAGCGATTTGTGGGTCTTATGATTGCCACTGTAGAAGATTGCAACATTCATTGTCACAATAGAAACAAAAGCTTCTAGATCTAGGGAGGTAAGAACAGGAGGAACACGAGATCACTGTCAGGATGGCTAAAGAGCTAGAGGACCTCAGAATTGTAGAAGTTGAGGCTTATAGGGCTCTGAATGGCAGCAATATGGGCATGTTGGCCCCAGAATGCTGGAAGTAGTGTAGGAACCTGCATGGTTTTTAAGTACAGTATGAGCTTGTTGGTTGCAGGATGGTACAGTACTATTAGGAGTGTGTTGGTTCAGGTTGGCAGAACTCGAAGATTGTTGGGTCCAGGGTGGTAGAAGTATGAGCTTGTGGACTTCAGGTTGGCCGAAGTATATATTTGTTGGGTTTAGAATGGCAGAAATGTGTCCTCGTTGGGTTCAGCATGGCTGTAGTTGGGGACTGTCCTCAAAAGTGAGATAACTGATTAAATAAAAACAGATGTTCTGGCCTTAGGAGTGCATTCCTTCCTACCCGTCTGTAGATGTTCTATTTTATCTCTTTGTCTTTCTCTCTTCATCTGTCTCTCTGTACAGTGGCATTCTTTCACATCTAAACTTGGCATGGTAGGTTTTGTTTAGAAATATCAGTGCCTTGTGGGATTTCTTAAGCCCAAGAGTGAATACTCACTATGCCTTGATGATAGTGAATAGGTTGTGATTTCTGACAAAAGAGAAAAAAAATTACATTAGCTTAACTAACATAGCTGATCAGGGATCAGCTGAGAGAATTGAAATCCTGTTAAATATAATTATATGGGTGGTAAAGCTGATCCCAAATCAGTCCTGCTGCAGTTCATTCATGCTGAGCTTGTAATCCATTATTAGTACAGAAGCAAATTGCATTCACAAAAGGAAAAGAATTGCAAACAAACAGAGATTATATTTCATAATTATGCCTTACTAACTCAATTGCGATGTACTGATTCCTAATTATGAGATAAGTCATACTTGAGAAAGTCAAAATTATGAGTTGCTAAGTAATTTTTATGAGATATGTTCTCAGATTTTTTTTTCTTCTGTGAATGCGATGTGCTTCCACATTTTGGTGCATTTGTTTTCCTCTTGACTTCCCTTTCAACTTCTTTATTGCCTTTACAGTACATTGAAAAAGTATAATAGAGCATGCCTTATAAACTCAGATATAGAAGATATATGGTAGTTATATCCCCACTGTAGTCCAGACTATCTGAGGTTAGTGTTACAGTAAGTTAATCAATCATATTACTGATACTGACTATCAATCATGTGATATGTTAGTCAATATACAGATATGTCAGGTAAGGTCAGGGTAAGGGTTTAATCCATTTAGCATTGATTGTAAACCAGAAACTTGAAGATCCTTGGTAATTGGGTTGAAACGAAATCTAAGCTTTCGATTAGCTGATTAAAAAAAATATATGATGGGCTGCCTGTAACTGTCCAATGCTTGATAAGTTAATTGCTTAATACAAAAAAAAGACAGACAGGATAACAATCTTATTAAAATACTTTTTGGAGAACTGTTTGGTCGAGTTCTGGATAAAAATAGTGTGAAGAAAAATGGAAAGGTGAAAGGCAAATGCACATTTCAAGTTCAATGAAATTCATCTTAGACTAAGCTGGAGGAGGGAATTATGTTCTAGTCTACAGCATATAGAACCCATAGGAAACTATTAGGGATTTGAGACTTATTTTTAATATCTTACATTTGTTTAATTTTAAATTGTTTGTTTAAATTTAATTGCTTAATTTTAAAATAATGTTTAATATTTAAAATAAAACAGCAGTAATGTGATAAGTAGTGCTTGGGCCCCAGTGATCACTGATCATGTTTCTGATGATTTTTTCTTCAATCGCAACCCACGGATTAAATCTGAACTCTCTCACATAGTTACACACTCTTACACCCTTTTTTCTTTGCTTTTCAGTTCATTTTCATAAATCATAAATCTGTGTAGCTGCGGTCGGAAGCGTGGATTGGTAGCACATGGGCACTTCTGTAATAGCATTTGCATTTTGTTTCCCCTTTGTGTTGTGGCAGTCTCTGCAAGGAGCATACTTGCTGTTGGATTTTTACCCTTGAAATATGTGTGTGGTGAATAATGTATGCATATTAGATGCATTTTTTTTGTTTGTTTTTTCATGCGTTTTTGCCGCTGTATGAAAATGAAATTTCGTTTCTGTGTTTCGGTTTCTGAGATTGAGCTGAAACCGATACTAAAGTCAATCCAAATCAATCCAACTAACTGAATCATCTATTCCAAACACAAGTATGAGTTACGTATTCATAAAGATAAAAAATATGTGTACTGTATGTGTGTTTTCACAAAATATTTGATATCAATAAAGTCTGCATGTTATTTTAATACTGTATCATGCCATAAATTGACTATGTCATGATTAACAGTGATAATTATGCGATTTATTGGCACAATGCTTAGACCGGACATTTCATTCACACTGTAACACATTAAGCTTTTAACTCATGGTATAACTACTGTATAACTGTCATGGTCTCTTAATAATTAACATTTATTAGACTAACTTTGATCAAAACACTGTAATTCAGAGATTGATAGTGGATTTAGGAATGAGAATCAGTTTGTGCTCTATAGCTGATGGCTTTCCTTATGTGACTTCAGCAATGTATACAGTACGGCTGGGTAATATGATGTTTACAATATCTACAAGTATTGCTATTTACCCTTGTTGCCATATTGCCTAGCCTAACTACAGAACTTATTTCCCATCTGTATCCAAGATCTACTGTATACAGTACAACCTGATCAGGGATCGGAGAAAGCAATAAGGACTATAAGTTTATGCGGTTGAAGTGGCAATTGCAAATAAATCTGAAATACATTGTAGCTGTCAAAATCTCCATTAATCAGTGACACATTATACTGTATACTCACTCACTCACTCATCATCTATACCGCTTATTCCTGTATTCAGGGTCACAGGGGCCTGGAGCCTATCCCAGGAGACTTGGGGCACATGGCACCCTGGACAGGGTGCCAATCCATCGCAGGGCACAGACACACACACATACACTCACTCATTCACACACTAAGGGCAATTTGGGAACGCCAATTAACCTAAGCCTGCAGGAAACCGGAGTACCCGGAGGAAACCCACCAAGCACAGGGAGAACATGCAAACTCCATGCACACAGAGACGGGAATCGAGCCTGGCCTGGGATCGAACCCGGACCCTGGCGGTGCAAGGCGACAGTGCTAACCACTACACCACCGTGCCGCCATACTGTATACTGACTACAGAAAAAAAAAACATTGCGGAAGAAGGACTGCATCGATAATGTATTGTTATCAATGGGATGAAAGAAGCTTGTACTGTAAATATCTGTTAAGTCAGTTGTTTTTTTCGAAAACCAAAGAGAAGTGGAAAATGTACAAGAAGGCAGTTCCAGGAGCAGTGTGGCGAACACTGGTGTAGTAAAACTCCATTAATCAGCCTCGATCGCTAACACTTCTTTCTAAATAAATAAATATTAATAATAATAATCTTTTTTTTCCCTTGTTCAGGGGGATCATAAGGCCTCAGTGAAGGCGCAGAAGGGTCGTGCCGGAGATGGACAGGGCACGCTGACTCGCATCTTCAAAATGGTAAGCACACTGTCCTTTAAAGTGATCAATTATACACCAGTAAACTGGTGATAGGATCATGGGGACCTACAGACAGGCAAGCCAATGTAGACAGACAGCAAACATACAAGACTTCATACTTGTGTGTTCTTCCCCTTTAATTGTGTTACTCGCACTTATTTGTCTTCTGAAATCTGTTGTCATGTGTGAAACTCCTCATGTCGCTCACCTCTCCCCTTACAGTATGCTTCAGTATTTCTAAACTGCAAATGGTGCTTGAAGTGTGGATTAACAGCAAAGCTTCGTAAGATTTCCCAAAAGACTTGCCTCATTTGAATAATGCACTTTATTTTTTGTAACCATCCTCCTACACAAGCACAGCGGATAGAGTCGCATCATTCAGACTGAACAAATCATAAAAAAGGTCCATGGAGAAATCATGACCATTATGATTTGCATGAATGTGGTACATTTTAGCACTGATATACTGTACAGTACTCATGCTAGAAAAATTCATTACTGTCTGAGCTAAAAGTCTAACAAAAATTAATGTCCATGACTGAATTGATGTATGAAACAAAATGAAGGAAGGCTGTCACTGTGAGAAGAAACACACGTTGTCATGAAAGGTGCAACCTGAAATTTCTCCTGACCTTAAAGACAACTATCTATAGTTTCCAAGAAATTTCACCAAAATGATCACTGAGTGTACAGACTAGCTTGTAAGGTGGTTACGGCTCGTAGTGCACCAGCGGCTGCGAGTCAGTGTATGTAGGAAATAAGGAATAGTTTCCATTAGCAGGAACTCACACCTGTCTATATGAATGTGTGCATGTGCATAGGACCTGCATGTGATGAGTATATTAGTATTCACTTGCAGTTCGCACATTCCAATGAGCTCTGATGTAGCTCACAATGGTGCATGAAATACAAATCAGATAGGCAGCAGAGGGACAGATACATACAGCAACATTTTAGCAATCTTAAAGCCCATTCCAAGGGATGTTCAAGGCAAACCGGGAACCACTAATGACCTTATCCCAGTGTTTCACTAGTGCTTGGATACCATCAAGTTTTTCGCAGAATGCCAGAAACCCTTATCAGCTTCATGTCTGAAAAGCTGGCCTCCCAGGAACTAATGGCCCAAACATGTGGAAATGGCTTGAGGTCAGAACTGTAAGGGGAAGTGGCAATAACTGGCAATAACCTGTAATGTGCAAGTGGTGTTGGTGTTGGGAACGCCTGAGCAGGCTCCGAGCCACCTTAGCTGCAATCATTCTTCTTAGATGTACATCCTTCTTCAAAAATGTTCTCACAATTCAAATGTTTTACTGAGGCTAAGAGTCTCATCACCGTACTGTACTTGAAGTCTTCTGTAAATGTAACTCGGTTTTACGCCTTCATTCACGAGAACTTTAATTAATTACAAGATGTTGACTGCAATTTTTTAAACTAGTCCAGTTTTGTGCCAAGACATTAACTGTCCTGTCACTGATCTTCATTTGCTGAAAAAAAAAGTTAATAGAATGAGCATGGGGCAGCCTGAGTCTTGGCCCAGTGGGTTTTTATTAGTAATAACTCTATAGAAGCTAAATGGGGTGGTGAGCATGCTGTCTTATGATTAGAAAGAATAGCAACATTATTCAATCAAAAGCAGGTTGATATATAACCATAAACAGACCCGAAGACAGCAGTAGAAAAATAGAGAATTTTTATATGTAATAGAAAAATAGACAGATGTATACATGTGTATACACAGAAAGATAGGTAAAAGAAAATAAATAGCCAGACAGCAAGATGACTTCCTAGAACGGATCACCACCACAGAGCTAGCAATATTTCATTACAAGGTAAAGGTGATCAGTCAGCATTGCCACTGCAATCTAATGACACAAATAGAACCAAGCCATGAGAGCAAAACAGAGAAACCATTTTTCCTTTTACTCATCCTGTGTGTGTCATATAGATGGAAAAAAGACATACATTATTCTAAAATGATTTGTCCCTCTAAAGGTCCAAAGCAGCCTGTAAATGGCAAAGTATTAAATCTTATCGTATTACCATTAACGTGGACCCCTAGTGGAAAATAAATCTAAGAAATGAACGTATTGTCTTCATATGTAGTTTCTCCTAGAGAGCCATGTGATCAATGGATATAAAAGCAAAGGGTTTGTTTCTCACGTCTATTTTGACTTTCATTTGATCTTCGACCTTCCAAGTACTAACGTTTATCACAAGCATCCTAATATACTGAATATTTAGAGAGATGATTCATTTATCATAAATGTCTAAGTATATTAAAAGCAAAGTACACAAGTGTATATTTCATGTTAGAGGAACTACTTGAGAAATATACACTGGTACGCTTTTGATATTCAGTTATTCAGCAATATCATACTGTACAGGAGGTCATGCTTTTGTTTTGAATATCAGCATGGCTTTGTTGCACAAGACTGCTGCCAAAATGCAGAAGATATCAAGCCGTGCTGATATCCAGCACAAGAGCATGGCCTCAAGTCTGATATCGTTTTTATAGAACAGTTCCACTAACACCATCTATTTTCAACAGATCAGGATTTGTTTGTTTATTTAACCAGTTTAATAAATATCACAAGGCTGATTTGGGATGTCGCCTTATGTTAGAGGCTACTTAGCTTTGTAACTTGTGGTAACTATGAACAGAACAACACCTAGGGTTCAGAGGCAATATGGACCAACTTAGAAGTAATTACTAAGAAGACAATGTGTAAATTGACATTTAAATGTTGTCACTAACACGTTATCAGATGTGTTTTCTAGTGCTTCAGTGACTGGTTTTGAATGTGAATGTTTTGGCAGGTACAGTAGCTGTATAGCCAATTGTGTTAGTATCCTAGTACCCAGACAATGTTTGTTGGACTTACGAACAAATTGGACTTACAAACGAGCTCTCGTAACACAATTTGTTCGAATGGTAGGAACTCAGTGTACTGTATATGCTATATATCACCCCTTGTAGAATGCATCTCGTGCAATCAGATTAACTAACTGTTCTATAATAATATTTGTAATGTATACCTGGGAAATAAGTAAGTTAGAGGCGCAATAAATCTATTTTCCATCTGTTAGTTAAGATTTCACAAATGTCTAACTACAATACCATTCCCCACTCTAGCCAATCATGGTCGTCTATGATCTTACAATACTATGCAGAAGAAGGCACTTTTTATTTCTCCAATGGACACTTTATAACATCTCTGTGGTCTCTCCTTCTATGTTTCACACACAGGGAGGAACCAGAGCAGCATCTCCAGCCAAACGCTGAGTTCCAGCTCTTTTAAAATTCTCCAATAACCATGATGACCCTGAACGGATAGAAAGAAAAGAAGAAGGAAGCTTTTTTTTCTCCATTCACACTTTTTTTCTGTTGGTGTCTCTAGCACTAACCTGAACAACATCACGCTTGTCCTTCCTATCTGCTCATACTGTATATTTATTTATGTCGATTTCTGTGTCCACCCAGTTCATTGTGGTCAGATCCTCCGCTACCTTTCCCTCATCGTGTCTGTTTGTGTGTTGAAGCACTGAGAACCTTTTGAGGAATGCTTTCTGAATAAGATTAGAAACTAAAAGCTATCACTTTATATCATTGAGGCTAAACATGTGACATGTTTATTACTGTTATGAGATTGTGGAGTTACTACCTAACTACAAAGGCTTGACAAAGACTCAACATGCTAGCTAGCTAGTTAGTTTAGGATATTCACAGTAGCTAGAACTTTCTAGCTGCAGATTAGCTAGTGTCAAAAATCTTGCTAAGTCACATAATGACATTAAAAAAAATGCCTCAAAAGGTTGTAGTGTGTCATTTATATTATGTAACATGAGTCTTGTTGCTCTGTCTTTGTCTCGGGAATCAATGTGACTAGCATTAAACAGCTCATTTACCTGTGCGCAGTATGAACTCACGTCACGCGCGTTGCTTCTTCATGGCTATGTGTAGTCTTGTCTCAAACTCACTCTTCCTCGCTGTCTGAGTGGATCTGGCTGCAAACTGTAGCACTAAAAATGTGTAGAGTAACCAAAATGTTGTCTCTTGTTAATTTTCAATCGCAGGGTTTCTAAACTTTTGTTCATGTGTAGTCACTGCATCTGCTGTTGACTTCTGACTTCTGTATACTCTCTTTTTCTCTCATCTCTTTGGCATTTCATTACTTCTTTAAGCTTTTTCAAATAAAATCACCCTCCAATAAGACAGGGACACAACTAGCATAAAAAGCCTTAGATATTATGCATGTGTTTGTCAGTAAGACTGCTAATGGAGTGACGGGAATCATTAAAAATGCCAATAAAGGAGACGTATATGTGTAATTGGGCGTTTTTTGTATCCTTCTTTGTACAGTATGTACAGTATGTGTGTTAAAAACATTTGGGAAAGTATGTTGTTCAAACCTTTTATATTACAAAAGAAATATACATACACAATATTTCACTAAGTTTAACCTTGATCAGGGGTTAGAGAGGGATTTGGGATTCAACCTTGTGTTAGAAGCTAGTTAGTTTTGTAGCTCGCGTTAGTCATGAACAACACAGACAATTCAGAAGCAATTCAGAAGGACTTAGAAGCAATTACAAAGAAAAGAAAATGGTATATACGATGATATAATGTCATCAAATGTGTTTTTGTGCTGAAAGTGCTTCCGTGACTGGTTGTTTTGGCAGGAAGCTGATCTCCCTTCTTTCGAGTTCTGTGTCAATAGACACGATTGCTACTGTAGGACATCTATGATGCAGAGTACTGCATATAATTAAACGGCACAGTGCTGTTATACTCTATATCACCACTGGTGAAATTACTCTCGTCCAATCAGATTACTTCGTCAGAACACAGTCATCTGTACTATAAAAAAAAAGAAAGAAATGAAATGTGTTAATCTTAATTTAAACATATGTTATACATTTTTAGCCAGTAGCCACATATGACCTTATCTTATCACTTTAATTCAATCCAGTTCACTTTAATTTAATTTGTTTATTGCTTTGAACAGCAGACAATGTCACAAAGCAGCTTTACAGAAATAATGACATTTCAGAAATACATTATTCACAATAGAATTATATGTTTATAAGTGTATCTCTTTAAAAGGGTAAGAAGCAACAGAGGCAATGAAAAAAAAAAATCTCAGCAAGACATGCAAATATTTTATTTAAAAAGACCTGACAAACAATCCAGACAGGGACTCTACAGGCAGTAAATGAAGAAAGAAAGCTGTCTTTGAGAAAGTATTCCAAGGTTTTTTCACTTTAACAATGATAAAAGAACACTGGAAACTAGACCAGAAACAGGCAGAGCTTACCAACAACAAAATATAGAAACAAAAAATATATACACTAGCCACTTTAATGTGAACATCTGTACATGTTTTAATTATGTAATTAGCCTTTTTTTTATGCAGCATCATAATGGATAAACGTTATCACTTATGAGACACCCAGAGGCAACGGTGGAAAAAGCTCTCAAGAGGATGAAGAAATCTACCTATCTATCTATGCATGCACTAAACAGCCCTAGCATCATGATCACTAATAGGTGAACTAAACAGCACCCATGACCAACTATACACTAACAAACTGCCCAAGGTTCACCCATACCCACAAGCACCCAAGGCCAACCCATCTACTCCGATCCCACAGAAATGCCAATGCAGCATAAATCACCGCAAAAGGGCAACACTGTCCATGACAGAAAGGCACTAGAACATCCAATCCTATTGAACAAACAAATCCAACCCACAGAAGCACCCAAAGGAATGCCAGACACCACAGCACACCCCCAGAGGCCCTGCGGAGCCAGAAAACCTAATTGATTTGAATGTTTATGGTTTTAGTGAAATGACTGTTCAATATATAAAGTATATAGTATATGAGGTTTTGTTTAGTTTCATTATTTGCAGTTTGCAATTAGAAATCAGTGTTTCAGTTTTATTAGAATATAATTTTTTAGGAGTTTGATTTAGAATTTATTAGAAATTAATATTTTTAAAAAGCTTAAGACCATATATAAATGTTGTGAAATAGCTTTTAACAATGAAATTATACCAAAAACACAAAGTGTTTCCATTTGCAATCCAAATTGAACTTCTGTGTTGAAAGTAGAGATGGCCATCTTCTGCTATAAAGTTTATAAAGTTTATGGTGCCAAACTAATTTTGAAGATTTATCACGTTATTACTCCACTGTTATCTGTACACTGGTAGGTTTTTTTCCCACATCATCTCAAAACTAGACCTTATTGCTGTCAAACATTGTTTAAAAAAAAAAAAACACCTTTAATATTACCAGTTATAAAAAAAAATTGAAATAACATGAGAATTCTCAATCCTTACAGTGCAAGTCCTTAACAGTGTTAACATTAGCTAATTACGGTTAGCTCAGACTATATAATATGTAGACATTAAAATTGAGAACCTGATTTAGCAGGTAAAACAAGAAAATAATAGGTTAGGTACAGTATAAAGCACATTTTATCTTTAAGAAAGAAAGGGGAGGGAGGGAGGGAGAGAGAGAGAGAGAAAGAAAAAAAGAAAGAAAGAAAGAAAAACATTCCACGTACAGTACCACTGAGAAAACTGAGAAACGCTAAAAGAAAGGCAAAACGGCTAACTCACTGGTGAATCAGTGCTAATGTGGGTGGTGATTAGAAACTTAATTGTCTCCATTTTTCACTGAACTGCCAGCAAACCTGCAAAAAAAAAAAAAAAAAACTTTCTTATTTCTGAATAGACTTAATTTATAGGGGTAATTAAATTGTCAACAATAATACGGTGACTGGCTGTATATAACCTTCCTAAGAGTGTAGGTAATTTAAGGTAAGCCCTCCATGAGGGACATTTTTTGTCACAAAATGCTCCAGTTCATTGTACTAACTAGTGCATTCAATATTAGCTTTCAGAAATCCTTGTCTCAATGCCTAGAAAGTGTTCTGTCTGGAGAAGATGGAAGATATACAACAAAATGTAAGAAACTTTTCTTCACTGAACTTTCAGTAAGAGCGTTATATTAAAATATTACTCATTCACTTGGAACACTTAGTGACAAAATGCATATAAATGCTATCTTGAATATTTCACTGGCCCGAGGGAGCTTGTTTTTAGGAGTTTATGGAACTTGAGGAAGTTAGAGGACTTAATTATTGTGTATCACTTCAAGTGAAGGAACATTGCTAATCTGTAGGGATAAACGCCTCTGTGATCTTACAGGCAGGTTTTGCATTTTGCACAAAAAGATACATTTGCCTTCATCTATATTAGTACACACAGTAATTATCTGGCTTCATGCGCATATCCAGAGAACTAAATACTTCGCTTTTGGCCACAGCAAAAAGGTAGATGCTTTCGAACAGACTTTGAGAAATGTAGCCGCCCTGGGTCATATTACTTTATCTCGAAGCTGTCTTCATTAGGAGCCTGTTAGAGGGAAATTGAACATAAAATCAATGCAAGGAAAAAGGGTCGGCTGATTATACTGGTTATTACAGGCTAATGGCAGCTTGAGGTGACTTATAAATTCTCAATTTATATCCACATATGCTACAATTCTCATGATGTCCTTTATAGATAATTCTATGACCTAATAATCTGATCATATCAACAATGTGTGGTGGAAATTGTGAAATCTGGGGAAATTTACAGCAGAAACGATGGAGACATGCAAATATTTTATTAGAGAAGACCTGGGAAACAATTACAATCCAAACATGGCTAGAAAAGGAAAAGGTTTCTGAGTAAAAGAAAAGTAGTGCATGGGTTTTTTTTTTCTTCTTGGAAACAAGGAGACTAGGGAATATTCAGGAACTTCTTCTTTCTTTGAATATTTAATATGTAGCTCTGTGCCAGAAACCAGGAAAGCAATGCAAATGTACTCTAGGTCAGTGGTGGGTAAAGCACACAAAACCTGGACTTGAGTAAAAGTAAAGATTCCCTAGGGCAAATATTACTCAAGTAAAAGTAGAAGTTCTCCATTTTTATGTCTACTTGAGTAAAAGTACAAAAGTACACACCTTCAAATTTACTTAAGTATCAAAACTACTGAACATATACTATCTCACAGTAGTTATTTTGGAGGTGCCAGAACCTGGAGCCAGGCCTGGAGGTGGCACAAGGGGAAACCAAAACCTAATTGGTTTGAATGTTTATGGTTTTAGTGATATGACGGATCAGTATATACAGTATATAGTATATAAGATTTAGTTTAGTCTTCTACTTTGTGTGCCAAACTGTAAACTTTATGAACTAATTTTGAAGATGTATCACGTAATTGCTCCACTGTTATCTGTACACTGGTAGGAATTTCTTTTCCACATCATCTCAAAACTAGACCTTATTGCTGTCAATCATTGTTTAAAAAAACACCTTTAATATTGACAGATTAAAGTTGCCAAAGTATTAAAGTATTAAACAGTAGCCATTTTCATAATAAATCTTTATGATTGTGAACATGCTGTTTTTTGTCACAGTCTGCAACAAGCTCAGCTTCTGAGTTCCTACATAGTGTATTAAAGGAAATCCAAGTCAGGCAATTATGTATAATAGTCAGATGAAATTTGCTCTTTAAATACTACACAATACTACTCTTTAAAAACTGTGGTTATGTAATGCAATGCCATACAGTTAGTATGTTAGGTAATAGAGGGGGTCTGGCAGCTCAGAAACGATGTGTGTAGCTCGACAGAGAGACAGGTAGAGGGAAAGAGAGAGGGAGAGAGAAAGAGAGAGAAGTCTTCACTCACAATTCACTCTTCTCATTTTCAAGCAGTGGCAGGAGACACACATGAGAGACATGCCCCTAATATTAACACCATAATGCATGGTCCTGTGGGTGATGGTGAGGTAATTTGGATTACTTGAACACTTCAGTGTTGATATCAAGACTTTCATTGTGTGTACAGTGAATGGCACTGGGGACTCCAAGTTACTCATTCTCCATCACTGCAAGGAATAATGGAATTATCTGAAGCCAAGCGAATACTGCAAGGCATCCATGAGACTGAGTAGTGAAATCACTTCGAATGTCGCACCAGTTCGTGACTCAGTTGATGTTTTACTCTTTTCTTTAAGCTGAATTATGTAGTAATTCTGTTTACTGTAGAAAGGAGAATTTTTTACTAGTCGATTCGTGCATTTTTAACTTTAGACCAATAATCAGGCCTCTTGAAAAACCTGCAAATTTCTACATAAATCTTCGCTTCTGTGTAGTAGTTATAATAATGGGAATAATGTACATCTTATCATAAAACTATGTTTTTATTTATTATGATTATTATGATATTTATGATTTTCTTGGTCAAACAAAACTAAATCAACTTTCAAGGGGAACGATTAAGCTATTTTTATCTGTTAAATTATTTTTAGACATTCACGTAGGTTGCCTGAAGGGGGGAAAATCCCTTCTTTTTGTCCTTTCTTTCTTTTTTTATTGGCACTAGTTTAAACAGGACAATTATTTTTTTCCCCTGATGTGACCTCATAAAAAATACCTCTTCCTATGCCATGGAGTAGCTCGTTTCTATAGACACTGAAATGGCGTGTTTAGAAGAGGAGTGAAACAAAAGTATATTTTTTGAGGAGTGAAAAAATGCTTTATCTGAGGTGTATTTTGACTGTATTTCTTTGGAGCTCTAAGACCTCTGTTAACTTGCTAAAGATTTCAGGCATCCAGAAAAACCACATGTACTATATGCTTTATATTGAATCGTATAATCATAATTTTTTTTTAATGACTGTTTATTAGGATTTATGTATTATATGGATTTTTGTTCATTCTACCATCTCGCCCTCAAATACAAAATGTAAACATTACTTTTTTTTTTTTTTATAAAAGAAACATTTATTTTTAAATACTTCTGAATGTTACAAAAAGCAAATCTGAAAGTATACAGCATGAGATTTATACACAGGCAAAGCCTTCAACGAAACAAGGCTTAATTACTGAAATGAGTGTCTTGAAATCTATGAAATTATTCACACATGATAATACATTGATTTGTTTTTGTCTTGTTTTTAAAAAAAAAGCTGTATATAAATATAATCAAATTATATAACAATTGTTTTTTTATATTGAAATCTAATCATTATCAATATAACAGTGCCACTTATACAGCTGGGTAGAGAAGATTAAAAAAAAAAATAAATAAATAAAACCTCATTAAACCCTCGAAAAATTCATTAGACTCTAAAATTTTCAACTGATTTTTATTGAAATATTGATCACTTTGAACTCTGGCTGATAAAAAGCATGCAAATGTGTCCCTTGAGTATGTTAACAGGGAATTTCAAAGTGGGTTTAACTTGAAAGGTGAGCCTGAATGGTTTAATCACTGGAGCAAGTCAGTGTGTGTGTCTGATCCAGGCTTAGGAAAAGACAGTGTTGATGGGGCACTGCCACTCTGATGGCGTCTCCTGTTCTGTTGTGTGCAGCTGCAGTCCTGCTGGAGTTTCATTTCCGGGAGGCGGAGCCTGTGATGCCTCAGAAATGCAGTCTTGCTCTCGGTCCACCTCTACCCCGTCCTCTGTCTGCTTACCTGAGACATGCATACACACACATACAGAAGAATTCGACATGTGTATATGTGTAGAGTTTTCTCAGGACGGTGGAAATCGGTCTCGGGGTAAATATAGGGGGCCTACAGGGGACGAGTGTGTTGGATGGCCAGCATGATTACTAAGTGAAAGACTGTACATCCGTTTGTGTGTCTAATGAAAGAAATGAATTTGAGGAGAAATAAAGTCTAAATTGTGAGAAATAAATTCAGAATTCAGGGAAATTATGTCAATACAGTGGAACCTCGGATTGCGAGTAACGTGGTTTATGAGTGTTCCGCAAACCGAGCAAAGATTTTTAATACATATTTAATCGGAAACCGAGCAAGTATTAGTTTACGAGCGCCGAGTATCATGTATCACGCATGCGACTCTTATTTTGACACCGAGCGTCACTCTCTCACCTCTCCCCCATCCCCCCGCCCCCCCACAGCTTCGCAAACAAACAGAAACTCTGCTCGTCTCTTACTTGTATAATCAACATCTCCCTCTTTCTTTCTTTTAGTCTCTTATGCGTGTGCGCGCGTAATTTGACACCGACACACAAACACACACACACACACACACACACCCTGACACACGCACAGATGCTCTTTTGCCTTTTCACCCCCCCCGGCTTCACAAACACACAGAAACTCTGCTCTGTCGCCATTATTTTCAAAGGTAAGGTGCTAGTTCATTTGTTTGTTTGTTTTTTACTTTACAGCAGTGATTCCCTTAGTATGCGCTCACGCCAGGTCAGAGAGATTTATTTTTTCCCTGTTAAAACGGTGTTTCTGTTGTGTGTGTGTGTGTGTTTGTTGTGAAACTTAAAAAGTGATTCCGTTAGTATGCGCTCATGCCAGTCTCAGAGGGATTTATTTTTTTCCTGTTAAAACAGTGTTTCCATTGTGTGTGTGTGAGTGTGTGTGTGTGTGTGTGTGTGTGTTTGGTGTGAAATTTAAAAAGCGAGGTGGGGAAAGGGAGGAAGAGTGTTACTGTGTAAAACGAGACGAGGGAAGGGGCTAATTCCACACACACACAAACACACACACACGGCGCCTGCGCGCACCAACGGAAACACTTATATGTCGGGATTTATTTGTACTTTTTTTTAAAGGTAAAGTGCAGATTAATTTGTTTTATTTTCATTTTATAGATTGTATTAATTATTTTTATGTATTTATTTTTGGGGGCTGTGGAACGAATAATTTGAGTTTTCATTATTTATTATGGGAAATGATGATTGGGTTTACGAGTGTTTTGGAACACATGCCCACTTCAGGAACGAATTATGCTCGTAATCCAAGGTTCCACTGTACCTTGAAAAAAAAAATTCACTGTACACTGAAAAAAAGTGAAAATTGTGAGAAATAAAGTAGAAATTGTGAGGACTAGTCAGAATTCAGAGAAATAAAGTTAATCATGTTGATATATAAATTCAGAATTCCAGAAAAAAAGTGAAAATTATGAGAAATAAAGTCAGAATTTAGAGAAATGAAGTTAAAATTGTTGATAAATAAATTTGGGATTCAGGGAAATAAATTGAAAATAAAAAATAGAAATTGTGACAAATAAAATCAGAATTCCAACAAATAAAGTAAAAATTGTAATAAATAAATTCAGAACTTCAGAAAATAAAGTGAAACTTGTGCGAAATGAAGTGGAAATTGTGAGAAATAACCTATGAACCCTGAGTAGCAAAATCAAACTATTGCACTTGAATTTTCATTTCGAGCTCCATGACCATCACCACAATGTGTGCTATGTGGGTTTGGACATGGCACATTCAATATACAGTACTGTGCAATAGTCTTAGGCGCCATATTATCTGTAGTACAAATTTTGTTATATAAGTTTATTATGTCTGCATTATTACGTACAAGACCATTAGAAAATAAAGCAACATATTACATGACAGTTTCCAAATGAGAAAAAAAAAATCAATACTGTCAACTCCCGGGTTTTGCATGAAAATAAAAAGGAGCGAGTGTGACGAAGTTACCAAAAGAACTCAGCTGTTTTATTTACAGTACTGTGCAAAAGTCTTGGGAACATCCAAACAAAAGCCATGATGCTTTTGAAAACATTTCTACATTAAAAGAAACTCCTATAAAAAGCACTAGTAATAACAAGTGACAAGTAATAACAAACAATAAACAGTCAATATTTGGTGTGGAAACTCGTTCCTTGCACATAAGCGGTAGTGTTCGATACAGATATGTGCAGTATTCTAAGTAAAACAGCTGTACTTTAAAGAGTTTATTTATACAGTTCATACTTTTTACATTGTCTATATATTTCTATTGTACACTTTACTTTATTGCAACAAAATTACTACATATTGTAGATTTTATATTTTACATTATTTTCTACTGGGATTTGCCTGAACTATTTCCTTTTTTTAGGCCACAAATAGTCGTGTAAGCATTTCACTGCATATCATACTGTGTGTGGTTGTGTATGTGACTAATAATAACATTTGAATTATACAAAATGTGGAGATTACAGTTAAAATGGAGAGAACAAGAATTCTAAAGAAAAATGTCAGAATGCGAAGAAATAAAGTCAAAATTGTGAGGAATGAAACTGAAAGAAACGAGATTATGAAAAAAGTCTGAATTTTGAGAAATTAAATCTAGTTCAGGCAGATTTTTTAATGTGGTAGATCTGGGTTTATGCGTGCATCACACCACACCGTTGCTGTGTTTTTCTTCCTTACAAATCAAATAATTTTAAGAGTGTGAGAAAGATACTCACCAAACCCATGTGACCTTTTCATATGAAGCTTCATGTTGCTCTTCTGTGTGAAGCTGATGCTGCACACCTCGCACTTGTAAGGCTTTTCGCCGGTGTGTTTGACAGTGTGTATGTGCAATGCACTCTTCTGATTAAATGCTTTATCGCACTGCTCGCACTTGTAGGGCCGCTCACCTGCTCCACACACACACACACACACACACATTAAACACAAATCACATTAAAAGTAACACCCTAAATAATCCTTAAGTAAATCTTTATCTCTAAGAATAAATCCCTAAATAAATCTTTAACCAGAGTTCTTTTCATTTAATGTTCTTTTTTGTGTGTGTGTGTGAGCAACTGTACGCAGTCTATGCGAGTGTGTGTACCTGTATGTGTGCGGATGTGTCTCTCCAACTGGCTTGGTTTGGCAAATGCTTTTTCACAGCTGAAACACTTAAACACACGAGGCTTTTGAGAGCTCAGGGACGGACCGTTCGTGTGGACAAACTCATGCTCCTGCAAAACACACACACACAGGGTCATATTCCACAATCCACAGTCTATATACAGTACATGCATAATACACATCCTAATACATCTAACAGAATCATAATACATAATATCACCGCATTCAAAGCGCTGCTATAAAATACCACATGTACATTAACATGCAAGAGACGTTCAAGTGAAACCGAGACTTTTGATTGAGCAGAATAACATTTAGAACACAGTTATGAGAGTATAAGTTCCCTTTATTTCGCTACATAATACCTCACTAAACTAATGCACTCATCCCAGTATATAATGCATAAAATGTCATTGCTGCACATGTAAGGATTACAGAGCCGAAACTGAAGTGAGGAATTTATTCAGCGAGAGAGAAGACCTGCGTGCTCAAATACTCAACACTCAACACACTCAAAAATCCCTGTTAATTCCTAGGCCGTGCATGAAGACTCCTGAGGATGTCATTTGTTTACAGGGTCAGATCTCATCTCCATCTCCAGATCTCCTCCCTCCTAATTAGCCGTCAGAATTATTCCAAAAACAAATCCGCTGCCCTCCTGTGCTCCATCCTCCATTACCCCAGAGCGTTGTATCTTTGTTTTATTTTTAGTTACGAACTGATGTTTAAGATGACTTAAAACTTTTTAAGTCATACTACCTTTAGTCACTGGGATCTGATCTACACCTTATTAAAGGGAAAGTCTGATACTGATGTTCTTAATATTTTTAAAAAGGAATAGACATCTTGGCAGATTTACCCTTTCTGCTTTAACTACCATGCGGTTCATCAGAGCAGCTAAGCACAACACCACAAACGAGAGTAGTAAGAATAATTGTAAAATGATGACATGCTCTGCTTTCGTTATTTTTTCATGCTGGTCAGTGCAGACTGGTTTGCTCTATTTATTATAATTATAGATACTATAAGGAAAGACCGCAGCAATATAGTTCATTATAGGATAATACATAAACCAGCAATCTATATGATCTGTCTAACAACTGTTAATTCATTTAATTCTACAATCAAAAACAACAGAAGAATTTCCAGATAGTGGCCATTCCTACATTCCGCAACTGTTGACGAGAGTGCGCCAAAATGTTCCGAATCGGCAGTTTTTAGTCTCTCAACATGGTAACATCACATGCCTTACATCACCCACTATACGAATCACATCCTGCCTATGAAAAGGTGTGATGTGCTTACAATTACAAAACAACTGTGCCATAGTCATGCCGAACGTCTGTAAATCAAACCTACACCTGTAGCTACTACACCTCATGATTTACTATGAATTGTCAATACACCTCATCTCTTATCAGTGACCTGGATATGTTTTGGATACCTGTGACTAGAGAAAGTATGAACCAAACATGCACTTCCACACTAAATTGTCAATGTGTAAAAGCCCTCCCGTCCCAAAAAGTTCTTTGTAGCAGCTTACATATTGTTTTACATGCAGTTTCTTAGACGATTACACATTTAGTTTTCTTAATTGGCATGAAAATAGACTTCAGGTAAACAAATCAATCAATCAATAAATAAATAGAGTAATAATTAATAATGTCAATACTTAAGTAAAAGTACTTAAGTTCTCCACTATAAATAAAAGTACGTAAAAGTCTTGCTCAAGTTAAAGTACAACCTCTAAAATGTACACCATAAAGAAACTTGATTTATCTGGATATCTATTGTAACCAAGTCCAGGATAAACAGTATTTTAAACACATCTAGTTGTAGCTAGATTAGCTAGTAGCAGGATCACTTCTAATCTTACCTGGACAAGTGGGCCATGAAATATTTGCCAGAAGAAACCACTGCCCAGAGACCAATTGGGCGGGACCTGTTGCCCAGGTAGCGATTAGCACGAAAATGGAAAGTCAGCGCTGTTACAGTATCTGTTTTCTTTTTTTTTTTTTTTTTTAGAATTTTGGAATTAATATTCATAAAAACAAATGTTTTTTTTTTTTTCATTTTTGTTTTATTTTGGATTAAATTGAAAAATACTGGGTCCACATGGGTGGAAAAAAATTAACGCTGGTGTAAAAAAAAAATTCCACCTTGAAAAAAAATGCGCGGCAAAAAATTTATAAAAAATAGGCCAACAGGATATGGGTAAAAAAAAAATTAAGCTAGGGTAAAAAAAAAAAAGTTTTGCTCGCGAGATCTCGCAAATATTGCGCGAGATCTTGCAAGAGTTTAACTCGTCAGCGTTGCTGATTTAGTCCGGTAGGTGGCAGCAATGCTCCTAAAAGCTTGATACTTGTCCGCGCAATACCAATCCAATACGATCATCCAATAAGATAATACTCGGATTAGAGTTACATGTGCGTTGTTAAACAGGCATGGAGAGAATTACTGAATTCTGAGTAGCTGAGTTTTACTTTCAGCTTGGCCTAAAATATAAAGGCATTCAGTTTGAACTCGGAGCGTGCCCAAAAAAATTGTGTGATTGTGTGTGTGTGTATGTGTGTGTGTGTGTGTGTGTGTGTGTGTGTGCGCGTGTGTGTGAGTGGAATTAGCCCCTTCCCCCGCCTCGTCTTACACAGTAAACCACCTCCTCCCTCCCCTCACCTCGCTTTTTAAGTTTCACAACAAACAGACACACAACAGAAACACTGTTTTAATGGGAAAAAAAGAAATCTTTCTAATGACACTCGCGTGAGCGCAGACTAACGGAATCACTGCTGTAAAGTAAAAAAAACAAAAAAACAAATGAACCAGCACCTTACCGTTGAAAAGAATCGCGACAGAGTTTCTGTGTAGAGCAGAGTGTGTGTCTGTGTGAAGCCGGGGAGGGATGGGGGTGTAAAGGCGAGAGAGTGTGTGTGTGTGTCGGTGTCAAAAAACTCGGCACTCGTAAACCAAGACATGCTTATTTTTCAAGTCAAAATTTATTAGAAATCTTTGCTCGTCTTGCGGAACACTCGTAAACCAAGTTACTCGCGATCCGAGGTTCCACTGTATTTTATTTTAAAAATTTTATTCGACTCATAGACCTGTTGATTTTGCATTGCTCATCTCTCGCTCTCTCTCTCTCCTTATACACTACACACTTTCTCACAAATTTTTGCACATTGTTCCCCATACACAAACTTCTGAAGTGTCATTTCCATAACTGGTTCAAACACGAGTGCGGAGCAGGTGTTGTTTGCGCAGCAGTTATTTGTGCTGAGAGCCACTTTCACTCAACATTTCATTAACCGCGTCCAGCACTTCTTTGTCGACTTTCCCTAATGATGTGTTTGTGCCGGAGCTTTAATTAGTGGCATACTGGGGATTATAAAAAAAAAAAATAAATATATATATATATATATATATATAAAGCATGGGAGGATAGCAGGTCTTACAGAGATGACTGCAATTAATAAATAAAACTTTTGGTAGCAGCTGTCCAACATCTATTTGAAAGTTTCTTTCAGGATTGGCCCTCTGTAGGATTGTTCATGCAGTTAATGTGGGTTTTTATGAAGCCTGTGCAACATTACATGGAGAGAAAGACAGGACCATGGAGCGTTTAAGTGATGGAGTGGTGTTCACCTTGAGGTGTGTCTGTCGTTTGAACGCCTTGTTACACACGCCGCAGACGTAGCAGCGTTCTTTGCCGTGCGCTATCCTCCAGTGACGGCGCAGCACGGTCGCTGACGGGAACTCCGTATTGCAGTAGAAACACTGATTCGCCTAACACGAGTTAACACAGACACTCAGGTAATTAAGTTTGCAAACCACCCCCCCCCACCCCCCCCCCCCACACACACACACATAAAGAAACTTACCTTGCTTTCCTCGGACTGAGATGTAACCTGATGAGTCGTGCTTACCGGCTGCACCGTCGGTCCCTCCTCACACACCACGGCTGGGAACTGCTGAGCCTGCACATACACAAAAACACAAATCTTCAAATGTATGCATTTTGTATGTGCTTGTACAGTATCTGTGTACAACGTGTGTACAATGTCACACCTGTGTATTAAGGTTCAGTGTGACTGTGTCCAGAATCTGTGTATCCGCTAGCGCCAGTGTGACAGTGCTGTCAGTCGTCACGCTCCCTGATGTCATCTGCAAGTTCTGGGAGAGAGAAGTGCTGGGAGCCAGAGTGGTAACTACAATCACACACACACACACACACACACACGGAATAATCAGACATGAGCATTAATGTAATTACGGGTCATGAAGTGTGTCTGTAGCCGTGACCCTCACCTGTCATGCTGGAGGGGGCGGCGCTTTGTGTGAGGAGTTGCTCGGAACTGAGAGCCAGGGGGTTGCTGCTGGAGGGAGGTGTGGTCAACTGCAAGGTCCCGCCTATTTCTACCCCTGTTGCACATGGCGGAGGCAACAAACCCTGACCTAGAAATAAATGATTATTGTTGTTTTTGTTATTATTATTATAAATAATAGAAGTCGTTGTTGTATCAGAATTAACATTATTAGTAGTGTGGTAGTGACGGTAACTATAGTAGTAGTAGTAGCATCAGTAATATTAACAGTAACGGTTTAAATTTAAATCTTTATCTGAAGTAGTTACAGTAGTAGTAACATTACATTCACATTTATGGCATTTGGTAGACAGCCTTAATAGTAATAAGAGTACTAACAGATGTAATAGTAAGAAAGTGGAAGTGGTGTAGTAACAGTAGTAACATAAGTATAAATATTAATAACAGTAAAATAGGAGTAACAATAATAGGAGGGATTATAACTGTAGTAGTATTAACAGTGGTAGAAACAGTAGTACTAATAGCATTATTAGGATTACTATGAGTAGCAATAGTGGTATTAGGATTAGCAGTCATTAGTAGGAGCAGTGGTATTTAGATTAGCACTACTATTAAAAACTTTAGTACTAGAAGGAATAGTGGTATTAGGATTAATAGTAATAGTAATAACAGTAGTACTTACAGGGTTAGTAGAATTAGGAATAGCAGTACTAGCAATATCAGTATGGATAGGAGTAGTGGTATTTGAATTAGCAGTACTAACAATAAAAGTAGCGCGAGTAGGAATGGGGTATTAGGATTAGCTGTACTAGTAATAACAGTAGTACTAGTAGGAGTGGTGAGATTAGGATTAGCAATACTAGTAATAACAGTAGTACTAGTAAGAGTAGTGAGATTAGAATTAGCAGCACTAGTAATAACAGTAGTACTAGTAAGAGTAGTGAGGATTTATTACTAGTATTGCTAATATACTAGTAATAACAGTAACGGTTTTCCAATCTGGAAATAGTATGATTAGGATTAGTAATACGAATATGTGTGTGTACCTGAAGTAGTGCTGTTGTGTGTGTGTATACCTGATATAGTGAGTGTGATCTCCTGGTTGCTACTGGCCAGTGTGTTGGTATTAGCGGCGTGAGTGTGTGTGTCAGTCTGAGTGTGCGGGAGAGCGTGTGCATGTGGATTGCTGATGGTGAGTGTGATCTCCGGTGCTCCTGAACCGCTGCTTCCGACCAGCGCCGGTGCTCCGACCACCTGAGCCAACTGCTCCGTGCCTACACACACACACATCTTCAATATTCACTTGGCTAATTGGAATCACAACACACACATAGACCCCATTGTAAGACTTGATAGTGTGTTTTTCTGTGAAGAAGTGAAAGCGAGAGAGACCTGTGTGTTCCTGCTCTGTAAGGTTGCCTATGGTGACGCCGGGGTTCTGGATCACAACATTAGCGTGTCCTGTAGCATCGGTAGTCAGCAGGTGTGTGTTCGTGTGAGACGTCAGGGAGGAGTCGATGCTTAATACTCCGCTCTGTAGAGTCTGCTGCAGGATACTAGGGTCAATCTGCACACACACACACACACACACACACACACACACACACACACACACACACACAAACACTGTTACACAGGGTGCACACAGTCCTTTGCCCAACCGTAGATTCAAAAGAACAAACGTGTGTTTATACAGTATTTAATTAAGTTGTAGTGTGTTACCTGCAGTGTGATGTTGTTGATGTTTGCTGTGTCGATGCCAGATATCTGGACGTTGGGACAAAGGAGACCTGTTGGTCCAAGCTGTAACTGAATCCCCTCCAAAGTGGCCAAACCTTCTGTCAGGGACACCGTCAGATCACCACTCGCTACACACACACCCACACACATATACACACACACCCACACACATATACACACACACCCACACACATATACACACACACCCACACACACACACAGAACACTTTATTTTAATCCACAAGTGAGTGATTTGGCGTTTTGCTGATCTGAGGTCTTTAAAGCTTAAATATATCTGCTTTTTTCCACAAAACAAATGAAATAAATCTTTGGTGGAGGCGGAATGAAGTTGAGAGTGCGTGAGGAAGCCTCCGCATTCTACTGCGGCTAGGAGAAATCCATTCGACGATCATATTTTAAATAAATGAAAATATCCGAATGCAAGTCAAAAACTTCTGTGCAAACTGCTGAGGCCTACTAAAGAGAAAAGTTTCATTTAATCTCAGCCGACAGAAAGGACCAGCACATGAGTGGAATGGAAGTGCACAACAGATGTATTCAGATTTTGTAACGCGTAGATTCGGAGACTGCAATGAGTTCGAAAAGAATCAACACATATTAGGCAATTTCAGTCAAATGTGCACATTTACATGGAGAAGGGTCTTTCTATTCAGTGTTCGTTCTATTCAGTGGGCGCACCATTCAGAATATTAAAATTATTTATTAAAATCAATGTCTGAGACAGGACTTTCAATAGCATCTAGGTAGCAGCCGGTCCCAAAGTCCGGATGAGAAAGGAGGGGAGCTGGGTGTCAAGCTAGCAAACTGGCCCTTTAAAAACCACTGTTGCCATAGAAATGCCGTGGCCCGATGTGTTCAGCAGCACAGGAGATATTAAAAATCTGTTTAAAACACAAGCACTTGCTTTTAAGGCGAATAAAAAAAACAGAGGATAGAAAATGATGACTTAAGTTGCTGTCAAATGTAACCTCAAGCAATAGACATTTGAAAAGTCAATAATGCTAAAAATAAATCATCATCATCATCATCTAACATGATCTATAGAAGGGGTAATTGCAAGTATTGATATTGACATCTAATATGAACAAGCCAAAAAAAAAAAAAAAAGTCTGCATTTCTGAAGGGTCAAATTATTGGGATGTACAAAGCAAAGAAAACAACTAAGGAGATTTGAAATCACTGGAACCGGGTTAAGAAGCTTTCAGCACATCATCAAAACCTGTAAGAATAGCGCTGAACCGTCAGCTTTAACTACGAAATATGGTTTGAAAAAATCATGAATGGAGATCACTTAAACACTTGGTGAAGACGCTATTGTTTATGTTTAATAGTTAAAGTAAGAGCATTCATTTTCATATGCACACAATGTGATGAGAACTCACAGGATTGGGACTAAACAGCTGTGTGTGCATAAGAAAAGGCTTGATTTTGAGCAATGGAAAAAGGTCATGTGGTCTGATGAGTCCAGACTGACCCTATTGCAGAGCGATGTCTGCGTCAGGGTAAAGAGGGAAGGGCATGGAGCAATGTACCGTCATGCATAGTGGCCACTGTACAATCCTCTGAAGGCAGTGTTGTGATCTGGGGTTGCTTCAGGTGATCAGGTCTAGACTCAGCAGCGTGATGTGGCAATAAAATGAAGTCAGCTGATGACCTGAATGTACCGAATGACCAGATCTACTGTATGGAGTTTTTCCCTTTCCTGATGCAAGGATGTCCCCTTTGGACACAATAGAGGGATCATAATCTCTCAGCCGGCCTAGGAGCGGTTAGGGATCTCTCAGGCGGAGCTGGAGACAGAGATGTCTGGACATGTCTTCTACTCTTGCTACCAGACCCACCCTGAATTGGAGTGCCATAATGGAATACGTACTGTAAATGGATAAAATAGCACTTGATGCAGCACATGTTGTTACTGTTTTGTTTATATACTGTGATCCAATTAATGATGCAAATAACGGAACAAATCCAAGAGATACTAAATCAATATTATGAAGTACGGCCCATAAACTGGGAAAGAATGTCCTAGCTGTACACAACGCTTGTGTGGTGCAAATAAAACCAGAATCCTAACACACAGTTTTCTCCTTCGTCCGATTCATATACCAGGCCTGAAATGGAGTGAAACTGAGAACACATTTCTTAGAACCCTGAGGAGAAAAGTGCCTCTGAGGATCATTAATTACGTTTACAAAATGACAGACATGAAAAATGTCTTTGCATCAGTCCAGTGTTGGTATTCCAGCCCATCGTCTTGATATGTACCGTTACTAGGCAATGAGAACACTGTGCCTGGCCGTGTGAAGTGTGGAATACATTAATTAGCTGTGTGTGTGTGTGTGTGTGTGTGTGGTAAAGTACCGAGCTGCTTAGATCACTGAGGGAATTGGCTCACAGCATGTTATCTGAGCTACTGTAAATAAACATGTGTAGCAGATATCGGTTGTTGGTTTTTGGCTTGTTGTTGAGGCATTTGACGGATACTTGCGTTAATACTTCATGCTATGTCATGTTTTCATATTTTCGTATAAGTCGTATAAGACAAATCATGGAAACAAATAGCTTTACACAATTTTGAAAAGTTCAGTTATGGAAGGCACAGGAAGTGTGTATCACATGTACATTACCTGACATGGTAGCTGGAAGGATAGTCTGTCCCACAATGCCTTGCTGCAGCAGGTTCGGGTCATACGGTCCAGTCAGGACTGGGTTGCTCTGGATGTAGATGCTCGGGTCGGTACCCCCACTGTGCAGGAGGCTTACAGGCGGCAGCACTTCGGCAGCATTGGGTGGTGCCTGCTGCCCCGGTGTATTCTGGGAAGTGACGTGGCTCTGAGCTGAGTGTCTGGATTTCCTGCCCTCATTGCCAGGCCTCAGGTGGCACTGCATGTGTGTTTTGCGATGTCCAGATGTGCGGAATCGCTGGTCGCAGTACGGACATTTGAAGGGTTTGGAGCCGGTGTGCAGGCGCATGTGCACCTTCAGGCTGCCTTTAGTGGAAAACGCCGTGCTGCACATGTGGCACACGAACAGCTTCTGACCTACACAGATGCAACCATAAACAAACACATTTGGCATTTGAAACTTAGTTCAAGAGTCGAGAACATGAGAAATATTGGCCGGTAAAAGTTAACGTTTTGTTTAGGCTAAAATATAAATATTCTAAATTTGTGTCTACTTTATTTGGGAAGCGACGACCCGTTGACATCCCGGCTTCTCACCCACCTGAGTGTGTTTTGATGTGGCAATCTAGTGTGGATTTGACCGTGAAACTCTTTCCGCACTCATCACACTTATACGGCTTCTCTCCGGTGTGAATCCGGACATGTCTATGGAAAAACAGTGATGTTAGACTGGTCAGTGCAAGTGAGATAACGGCTGTGGAATCATTCTCACACCTTAAGACAAATGGGGCTCATGCAAGAAGCGATAAACACTGCCTGGTCACAAAAGCTGCCAATTCATTATGCGAAGAAAACAACTAAGGAGATTTGAAATGACAGAAACTGGGTCAAGAACCCTTTAAAACATTATCTTAACCTGAAAGGATAGTGCTGAACCTTCAACTTTTTGTGGATGATATGTGGTCAGAACAAAAAACATGAATGGAGATCACTGAAACACTTGGTGAAGTTGCATGGTGAAAAAAACAATAGTAGAAACCATAGCTTTGTAAAATGCATACTGAAAGTAAAAACATTTCCATACACTGAATGCACAATTTTTTAACTCTTATTTTGTTTGTTCTTATTGATTTCTGGGACTTACTGGTGTTTTCCTATTTTTGTTCTTCTCTCTGGTAAAAGAATTTTTTGAGTGAGTGATCGAGAGCACCCAAGAAAGAAAGGTCCAACCAAAAAAGGTAACCGCGCCCTTTTTCATAATCCACAAATTGTTTGCCAGATGCACTAAAACAAAGTTGTAAAAATCGAAAAATGTTTAAAATGCACCATATAATCAAATTATGCTACAGAGATACTATTGGTCAATCTATCTCGATTAAGACCCTTATGAAAACCCTTGGATGCTTGAGTGTGTTCTGCTTCTAAATGGTTTACATGTTGTTGTAAGATGCCTCGGTCGTCCAGGGCTCTCGCAGTGAGCGCATTTTTAGATATTTAGAGATCCGATGAGACGGATGAATGGATGCTGAGCCCTTTCGAATCGCCACAAGCACACAGTTATGAAAACCAACTGTTATAAAAAATTGATTTTATAAAACTCTAATAAAGGTGATGGAGGTTACACCCTCACTTCATGTCGCCATCAAACCAATTTCTTCAATGGCATCTCTCCAATCCTTGTGGCGCAACATGCACCTGCCCTTTTATGGTGTTCAGGGGGTGTTACCTAAGATAATGCTATGCACCTCCAATGCAAGATCAAGTAGTATTCAGCATTCATCATTCAGCTCTCCTGGGCAAAACCAAATTGGGACTGTTTTGTGTATCTACCATTTATATCTTATTTTATATTTAAGAGAAATATTTTAGAGAATGTTGCTGCATGAGGCCCAATGTCTAACATTTCTAATAACATGGGACATGGTTGCGTTATATCTGTATTTTACACCAATGATCATCACAAATCGAATTTCACAATGATGAGCTAGTTTAGTGTGTATGCTTACAGTATGTGTGTGAGTGTGTGTGTATATACCTAACAAGGTCACTGGGCTTTTTGAAGCTCTTTGGGCAATACTGGCAGCGGTTAGGAAACTTGGGCTCCAGCTCCAGCGTGCTCTTATCCTTTATCTCGCTGATGCGATCTCTCTCTACAGCTGACTGGATCAGGACCTTCTCGGATACCGAGGCGTCCTTCCCCGGGTCACTCTGAGCCAGCTCGGCCGTCTGCTCCTCGGAGAACGTAATGATGCCCGACCTGATCCTCTTCGCCAGCGATGGGTCTTCGACATCGACTTCAACCGTCGCTTCATCTCCGTCCAGAACTGCGAGCGATAACGAGGACACGTGACATCACTAAACATTCAGGACAGATTAGCAGCCTTTGAGCTGCAAAGCAACAAAGCGGATGTAGATGCTTCAACATCTGGCTACTTGTGACCGTCCTGATCCAATGTTCAGGAAACGATTCCCAAATAAATGTCAGTTTAAAACGCAATTACAGCATTTTAATTATTATTTGTAGTTGTTGAATAGTTATTGAATAAATGGAACTTTATTTCAGATTAAAGAGGTCATTAAGGGCGGCTGACAGCTGAAGAAGACCTGCACACGCAATAAAGCCTTAATGACACAATAGAACCGTAATGTCTTTCTTTCATCTTTCTTTTCATTCTTTCTTCATCCTGTGTATTTGTGAAAGTTTGAGTCATTTTACATAGTGAGTAATGTAATGACACTCTGAGATTAACTACTTAGAGACAATATGCCTTATGTTGTTTAACAAGCCATAAGTAGGAAATCAAAATAAAGTTACACCACAATACTGCTGAATTCTAGAATCTGATTGGTCAAAAGGTTTACATGAGTTAAATTAGGACTTTTGATTGTGCAGAATAACAGCACAGTTGACATCTTGATGGTATCCAAGCACTAGTTAAACGCTGGTTAAGTACATTAGTGTAGCAAGGGATTATATAGAGAAATGAATGAGTTTTACTCTGTTATTCTGCACAATCAAAAGTCCCAGTTTGACTTGAACGCTCCTCAAATGAACGCACTCGCATGCACATTATTGCTGTTATTAGTAACAGCTGATTCACAAGAACTCGACATAAGCAGATAGGAAAAGGAAAAATACTCTCTCTCTCTCTCTCTCTCGGTTGCCAGATCACAACGTAAAAATAATACAAATAAGAAAATAAACAAATAAAAATTTAAGACACACGTTTCCAGTGTTTTACAGACAACAGAAAGTACCCCTGTTACTTGAACTTGAAAACCACCCAATCTGGCAACACTCCTCGCTCAACTTTGCTCGTTGAAAAGCTGAAGACGAGATAAAGAAAGTCTTGTTCGTTTTTAAAAACTTCCAATAACTTCCTTTCCCGCATGTGCACCCTCTAGTGGTGTAAAACTTAATTGATACTTCAGCTAGGGAGCATTATTATCCAAAACAAACATCGTGGCTCAATACATTTCTAATCAGTTAGATTCTTGATTAACGATTAAATCATCGACATCCTAACATGTCATGCTTTTTGTAATAAAAGTCTAAAAGTTGCCAGTTGAATGTGGTGTAAAAGCCTCCAGGAAGTGTTGTTAATGAAATCTAGCCTTAAGAGGATAACAGGAAATGCCGACTTCCATTCAGTTACATCATATCAGCCCATCATTGATTAATTTCCTATAAATCCCTGCATACGTTGTTGTTTTACCTCTGGACCCAACAGCATGAAAGAGCTTCATGTGTTTGCGGCGGAGCAGATGTGTGCGGAAACTCTGGTCGCACAGATTACACCGGAACGGCTTCGTGTTCAGGTGGATGATCATGTGACGATTCAAGCTGCCGTTAGTGGTGAAGGACGACTCGCACACGTTACATTTAAACGCCTTCACACCTGCAAAAAGGACAGAGAATTTGAAAATCCCTTTGCACAGATAAACAGCCTATATCTGGTCGGATACACATCACCTATGTGTTACCAGTGTGTGTGTTCAAGTGTGATTTGAGGACGCCGGTGGAGACGAAGTTCCTTCCGCACAGGTTGCAGCCGTATGGCTTCTCACCAGTGTGTGAGCGAATGTGCTGCTTCAGGTGACTTGATTTCTTAAAGCCTTTATCACACACGTTGCACCTGTACATGACACACATATAAACCGATCGGCCACAAACGCCTAATATTGAGGTGATCCTTACTTTTGCAACCAAAAACAACAATGCACTTTGTTCGGACTTCTTTCTACAAGAACCAGAATGAACCTTTTCAGCAGCTTTTAGCTCTTCGGACAATTTGGCCCTTGTCAAAGTCACTCAAATGTGTATGCTTGCCCATTTAAAAAAATTGGGGGGGGTGGGGGGGCTGGGGGATTTTCCCCGATTTTCTGCCTAACTTAGACATGACTAAGCCAATCAGGGGTGTCTGTGAGCCCGCGCAAACGGAAGGAGCGGATACAGCTGTCCTACGAGTGTGTTACCCCGCCCCCAACGGTGAGTGAGCGAGCAGTCGAAAAGAGGCGGTCGGCTAACGTCACGTGGTTCAGAGGAAACACGTGATAGTCTTCGGCCCTCCCGACTAAGTGGTAGTAGCAGCCTTTATGTGGGAGCGCCCTAGTGACGAGGAGGAACTGGACACGACTAAATTAGGGTAAAATCGGGTAGGACCCCCCCCCCACCAAACATCTGAAAAACGTTCATTCTGGTTCCCATAGAAAGATCTGAACACACGACTGCAATTTTGGTGGCATAAGTGGGAGATCTCCTCAATTTTATGGCATAATGTTGGATTATAATATTATGGCTGATCGGTGCACATACCATAACACTCATCTGTTTATTTATCTGTCTAAAGGTGGACTTTGAAACTGTATCTCACCTGTAAGGCCTCTTACTGTTTTCCTCCTCGTCTTCCTCATCCTGATAATCCGCCCGGGTTGAATCCTGAAGTAAAACAGTTGTCTAGACACATACACACACCACATACTTAATGCCCTCGTACATCCCTCACTTGTAACTAGCGATCTGATTTATGATTCAATGTCGATAAAGAGTCTGGGGGAATCCATGTAGTCACAAACGGAGGCTTTTCTTCATAATTTCATGAAGAACCAAGACATCTAAGGGAAAAAGTCTCATTTCCACACTATTTCTATAAAATATTTAACAGCTAGGTCTTAGTTAGACACTGTCCTCACCGCTTTAACAAATTCAACTGTGCACCAAAAAACTGACCATATGGAGGAGAAGAGATTATGGACAGAACTCAAAAAAATGTGTGCGCGCGCGCGCGTGTGTGTGTGTGTATATACCTCTGTGGTGTGGACGTTGAGTAAGCTCTGTGTGTAAGTGGAGTTTAGTGCCTGGGACTCCAGCGTGCTTGAGTCCTGCAGCTGTTGCACCGAGGACAGAGTGGGATGCTGGGTATAACCTTCGGTGATGGAGAAACCTGCATACACAAAACCAAACCTGAACACTACATCCCCTGGTACAGAGGACCAAAACTGTACAAATAGTGTTGAGGATGGACAGCTAAGTGTCACTGGACGAGGGTGAGAGTGAAGAGTGGGCGGGGAATGGGGGGGGTGAGACCTTGTGTTAGCGCAGGCTGGTCATAGGCAGGTTGTTGAAGGGTCTGTGTCCCGTACTGGCTGATGTGCTGCGCGTTCACAAATGACTCTGTGGAGAACGAGAGACAGAGAGAGTGGACAGAATGCTACTGGACACACACATACCTCACAAATCACACACAAAGTGCTTCTCTGTCAAAATGGACGTTTGACTTCTGTGTTTACGAGTTTATTATAATAGGTGTGTGTGTGTGTGGGGGTCTCACCTGCGTCCTGTACCATAGGTGCGTCCCCTAGTGCCACCACCTGGTTTCCGCTCACCACTTGCATCATGGCCTGAGGCCTCGCCCCCATCATGGAACCGGATGTGGCCAATCCCGTTGCTCCTACCTGCAGGTCATGGGTTACTGTGTTAGCGCCACCCATCGAGTCCTCTACTGCACTGGTTCCACCCATCGGGACGTCTACGGTACTGGCCGCCATTGGATCGTCCATAGGCGGAGCTTCGGATGAGCCCTGCTGCTGTCGAAGCTGCTGAGCCAATTCATACCTTCACAGAGAGATAAAAATAAAAGTGTCAGAATCAGAATTCCTCATCCTTCATCATAGATTAGAAAATCTAATCCCTAACTCCTAATTTACAATTTCATTCAAATTAATCCACACATTATAATCCCATAAAAGAATTCTAATTCCTATACCTTTAAGACAAACCCTAATCCTATAAACATAAACTATAACCTCTAACCCTCCACCTTTAATCCCTAACCTCTAATCTAGGCTTGAAATTATATATCTTTATTATTAAACCTTAATCCCTATCTAATAACCAAAATAATGCATAATCTCTCTCTTTTCAACCCTGAACTATAACCTTAATATTTAAACCCTAATCCATAATCTCTAAAATAATTAGTGACTCTACATTTCTAAATTAATCCCTTAACAAAATCTCTACATTAATCTCTCATCATAAACTAGGATCTTAAACCCTAATCCTTAAATTTTGAAATGAATCGCTACTATCTAAATTGTCCCTAACCCCTAATGTCTAAATAAATCCTTTATTATTCATCTACTGTACATCTCTAAACCATGACCTATAATCTCTACTTTTAAATTATAATTCCTGATCAAATTCTTAATTCCTCCCAAGAACTTGAACCATAACCTAATCTCAATTTTTTTATCCCTAATCTCTAATCCTTTGATCTTTAAATGAATCCCTAAGGCCTAATCTCACCTGTGCGTCTTCATGTGTTTTCGGCAGTTGGGGGAGGATTTGAAGGTTTTCTGGCAATAAGGGCACATGTAGGGTCGAAGGTCACTGTGTGTGGTCATGTGGCGTCTCAGGCTGCCGTTGGTGGTGAAAGTGGTGTCGCACAGCAGGCACTTGTACGCCTTCAGGCCTGAGTGAGTGCGGATGTGAGCCTTCAGGACACCCGACGAGGCAAAACCCTTGCTGCACTGGACGCACTTGTACGGCCGCTCGCCTGTATGCGACCTGGGGGAAACACATTCAGACGCACACATCAGCGATCAATTACGGTGCTGTTAGTTTAAATAAAAGCTTAAAAGGCACATCAGAGTGTGTTAAATGCCAGAGTCAGTGTGTGTAAACGTGATTCGCATGAGTGGCGTCAGAAGTGTATGCTGAGAGGCAAATTAGTCCCATGAAGGTCATTTCTCTCATTAAGGTGGATATATGTGCGGGTTTCACTTCGACTGCACGTGTGACCTTTCGCTTCAAGACGATGCCATGGGAGCGAGAGAGTGGAGGCTTTTTAATTTGGATTTTATTTTATTTTATTATATTAAGCAGGTGATAATGATCATCAATTTCATATGTAGGTTAAAATCCAGATCTCTTCACTCAACGATTTCAAAGCAGAAAAGGGGTTTCAAGATGTTCTGTTCAAGC
Source organism: Clarias magur (assembly GCA_013621035.1). NCBI lineage: Eukaryota > Metazoa > Chordata > Actinopteri > Siluriformes > Clariidae > Clarias > Clarias magur. The sequence continues at coordinate 411,993 of QNUK01000449.1, read as the reverse complement.
TGTCTCCAAGAAGCACAACGAAACGGGCAATGTTGAGGACCGTAAATGCAGTTGTAAGCCGAAAAAAAGCTCAGCAGCAACATCATTTCCCGTCTCGTCTGTTCCAACCACTCAGCATCACCAGTATACTAATCACCGGGCTAATCATCTCTCATCTCTCATCTCATCTGCACCTGCTTTTTTTGTATGCTTGAATGATTCATAGTCACTGTGTGGCTTAACAAATAATTCCTCTGAAACAGCTTAGGTACAGGGACTGGACATGAAATGAGAGCCAAAACGTCCTTGAGGAAGTCTGAAGAACTATTCATTATCACTATATTAAAAATACAAAAAGGTCTGACTCTTTTGAAAAGTATTAAGAAATGGGGGTAAGGTTTTGTCTGAGTTAAAAGATGTCAAACCACAAAAACTTAAAACAAATGTATAAAAATATTTTGGACTATTTTAACGCACTTGTAATAGAAAGGCAGAAAAAAATGGAAGGAAAGAAAAACAGAAAGCCAGAACAACAATACAGATTGAAACTAGTGCTGAATAAAAAAAGCTCATAGGTATGAGAAAATTTTACAGGTTTAATTACTGAGAACATGACTAGATGCAATATTTCTGTCTATCACTCAAATCCCTTGTAATTAACCGGGGTTGCCAGATGTGACAAAAAACATCCTAAATCCTCCAACGATCTTCTATTTTTTTTTTTCAATCTCACACCTCCACTCACGTCCCATCCATTTTAATGTCATGCCTAGCTGTCACATTCCCACTTGATGCAAAAGACTTGTGAATCCCAACTGACTGCTCTCACCAATTTGCACAAAGCCTTGATCAACAATAACAGTCCTCCCATGCAAATTGAGTGAAAGTGAAGGCCAGCAGGCTAACAAACTACTTATAATTGCCACCGGGGTTCTGCTGTGGACCTGAGGGAGTTGTATTTGTGTTGAAATCATTAAAGTGGTATCACTTCTATGTGGTTTGAATGTGACGCAAGTGCGCATGGGTGTGTGTGCTGTCAATCAACTGCAAAAAAAACCTTAATTCATCAGCTTGGGATGCATTTTTTCCCCCCTTTATTTATTTCTTTATTTATTTGTCTGAGGTGAATATATAAAAAAGCAAATAAAAGCGCCAGTACTGCTCGGTCTCATGCTTTCCAAAGCTACTGTAAAAGACTGGGCTAAAAGTTGGTACAAGATGTTAACATAATGTAATAACTAGAGCTGTGAATCACAGACTGACTGTCGATTTTCGCATTGTGAATTCCCATTGAATAGCACCAGTGTTGGGGGGCGTTACTTTTTAAAGTAACTAATTACATTACAAAATTACTGTCTTTAAAAAGTAATCTGTTACATAACTTCCTGATAAAAGTAACTAGTTCGAGTACTTTTCCATTACAGAAAATGAAAACTCTTTTGTGATTCCTCATGCATGTTGTTTTAGTCAAGACCTTTATAATATATATTATTCTACCATCATCACTCAGCGAAATTTGGCCTATAATCTCATATTACATATATTGTCTGAATAACGGATTACATTTTTGAAAAAGTATCTAAATAACTGAGTACTTCAATGGCGGACCTAACACGTTACTCGTTACATCAAAAAAATACTCTAACGGGTTACACCCAACACTGAATAACACTAACATTTGTTGCCTATTTATTTTTCAATTTAGTACTATTAACAACTTCTAAAATAATCTAAATAAGCATTTAACACCCAGTCCAGTAGGGGGCGGTATTGCACCAACCACACATGAAATCAAACGTAAAAGTAGAAGCGATACGCTTGCAAAATTCGAGTTTTTGCTTCCCTGAATTGTGTGTGAGTTACAGTAATACTCCAGCTAAAATACCTCTCAACTATCTCTGTTTCACTCCTCTACCAAAGACACCATTTCAACGTGTATGTAAATGAGCTACTGCTGAGCCACCCTCCAACTAACAGCAGAGCTGAGCAACAAGCTGGGGAAGGGGGGGCCTTCTTGTATGAGGTCACATTATAATGAGTATATGATCATTATTTTGATCTAATGTAGCATTTTGTGTTTTCGTTCCTTTGAAAAAAAAAAGTTTCTACATTAAGATGTGGGTAAAGATTTGATCTGATTTAGGATATCATGTTTATTTATTATTCTCTCAGCATGTGTAACCGTGTGGTGACTGTGTGCCAGACAGATCGCAGCTCGCCAACGTGTGAAGAGCAGCAGAGTGAGAAGCATGCGCTATACTTAGAGCACAGTATGTTCAAACACCAAATTAAATTGGTTTTGCAAGTCAATAAGGAGTATTTTTTGACTTGTTATGAATCTTGTTATGAAGATTTATTAGGTATGGACACCACTCTGCTGCTGCGGAAAACCATACAGTACATGTGACTACTGAGAACAAAAAAAATCCTTTTGTATTGTATCAGATTCGGTGGTAGGGAAATTAAAGGTTCCATATTTTACGATTTCTTTAAAAAGGTATCGCAGGGCTTCCTCGAAGTGTGTGTTTCAACATCTATGCAAATGCAGTTTAAAGAATGAAGATGGTTTTGGAGACGGCTTTAAACTGCATTTGATACAAACAGTTTTGCAGTCATGGCTTATAACCTTAATCGCTCTGACATCATGTTTACAAAAATTAATTTCCTGTTATATTATGGCACATTTCACCATACAGTATAGTACACGGTTATAGAAGTTGTTTTATAGAATATGTTTTATTTACGATTGCATCATCCATTATCTCTCAAATGAGGATTTTGAGTAAGTAAAGTAAGTAAGGAAGAAAGTAATAAAGACCTAAGAGTAAGTAAGACTCTGGTTTCGTTCCTCTGGGAGGTTTTCCTTGCCGTCACCTTCGTACAAGCCATAAATTCATATGAGGGGCGTTCAACTCGAACCGGGATTTGTTTCCGATTGACATTTACAGAAGATTTCAAGCACAGAAGAGCAGCAGGAAGACGTTTGAACAGTGGAAACATTTTAATGAACGTGAATGACGATCCCGGCCGAGGTGTCTCTGAGCTCATTGCAGTCGTTCCTCTGGGTGAGTAAAACGCCCGATACTTGAAAATCAACGGAGACCTTGTCACCAACTTACAAAAGAGACGCATCTGTCTGTGGGAACTGTACACTCAATCATTCACCAACACACCACTTGCACATTACAGGAACTCGGCTCGTAGCTATCACCACGTCCCTCCGAGTCATTTCCACATGTTAGAGCTATTAAAGAAGTTCCTGGGAGGCAAGCTCTTCAGCTGGAGCAGTCAGTCAGAGCATGGCTCTTTATGGTATCCAAGCACTTGTGAAACACTGGGAAAAGTGTAGCTGCCTTGGTGTAGCAGGGGATTATATAAAGAAATAATGGGAGTTTTTACTGTCATAACTGTGTTCTGTTACCTTGCACAATGAAAAGTCCCAGTTTGACTTGAACGTCCTTCATTCCTTATTTTATTTTTAAACTTTTATCTGGATTTTTTTTTTATTCTTTAAAAAGGACCACATTATTGCAACACAATAGAAATTAAGCTGAATTGAAGCAATACTGAATCTTTACTCATCTGTCGCTTTTTTATCCTGTTACCTGACGTGCTGTTTGAGATGGCTCGACTTCTTGTACGCTTTGCTGCAAAAAGTGCATTTGTACGGCCGGTCGTTCTCCACGATGTCCAGATACTGCTGAATAGCGGCTCGTGAGTTCTGATTCTGCAGCAGACCTACAGTCAGGCAACACACACACACACTCTTTCAGCTGAAGCAGCACCGTTTTTCATTTCTTTGGTGCCACCATGGCAAAAAGGTCACGAGTATTAATGTTGACCTGTCAAGATAATCTGATTAGTGCTGTAAAGAGGAGGAGGTCATGACAGCGATACCCAGTGACATAGAACTCATACAACATATTAGGTGGTGTCATATCTTGACCTGTTACTTATTTATGTCATGTGACCCAAAGTGGGTAATTCTGGGTTGCAAAAAAAAAAAAAAAAAAAAAGAAGCTTATTTTAGTTTCTAGAGGTAGGTTTCCTAGCATGTCACATCTACTGGGACACAATGGTAGTGTGTGTGTGTGTGTGTGTGTGTGTGTGTATACCGAGGTCAGAGATGAGGATGGGCTCCTGCAGCTGTATATCGGGAAGCGGCAAGTTGTGTTTAGAGACACGTGATCGGTTTGGTTTGCGCGGGAATTTATGCTTTTTCTGCTGCAGATTTTTAAAGTGGGAGGCAATGTGCGTCTTTCTGTGACCCGATGTCCGGAAGATCTTATCACAGTGTGGACACGGGAACGGCCGAACACCTGCAGGAATGCACACACAATTCTTACAGTTACTTCAGTTTAGTGAGATCCTATAGCATTACTGCAGATGTGAAAATAAAGTAATTATGAAGCTCAACAAAGTCAGACAGATAATAACTTTACAATTATTTCCCAAGTAAAGTAATTAATTTCATTTCTAGATCCAAACCATAAAGCTACTTACAACATATAACTGTATAATCAAACATTAAATACTTAAAATGAATAATTAAGATAATCTCACTCACCTGTGTGCAGCCTCATATGCACCTTCATGCTGCCGGAGGTGGAGAAGCTCTTCCTGCAGTGTGTGCACTGGAAGGCCTTGATGCCAGAGTGTGTTTTGGTGTGGGCAGTGAGCGTGCTCTTCACAGCGAACGCTCTGAAACACTGCGCACACTTGTACGGCTTCTCGTGAGTGTGTATGCGGATGTGACGCACCAGATCGCTCGGCTTCTTGAACTCCTTACAGCAGTATGGGCAACCGTGCCATCGCACTCCACACTCCTCTCTGATAGTGCCTGAAAATATGCACACACGCACAGAAGATCAATCAATCAGTCAGTCAGTCAGCTAAACAAACAATGATTCAAGTACTCAATCAGTCAGTCAATTAATCAGTCGGTCAATCAATTAATCAGTCGATCAGTCAGTCAATTGAAAAATCAGTCAGTCAGTGAGTCATTCAGTTAGTCAGCCAATTAACTGATGGACGGATAGTTTGACCGAGTGACATCAGTTTGACTGAGTGACTGACTGACCTAATTAACCAGTCAGTCACTCAGTCAAACTATCAGTCCATCAGTCACTCAGCCAGTAAATCAGTTTTTCAGCCATTTAATCGGTCAGTCAGTCACTCAGTCAGTCATTTAGTAAATCAGTCAGTCAGTCAGACTATCAGTCACTCAGCCAGTAAATCAGTTTGTTAGCCATTTAATCAGTCACTCAGTCAGTCAGTCAGTCAATCAGTCAGTAAATCAGTTTGTCAGCCATTTAATCAGTCAGTCAATCGGCTTGTCTGTCATTTAATCAGTCAGTAAATCAGTCAGTCAATCAGTCAGTAAATCAGTTTGTCAGCCATTTAATCAGTGAGTCAGTCAGTAAATCAGTCAGTCAGTCAGACTATCGGTTAATCAGTCTGTCAGTAAATCAGTCAGTCAGTCAGACTATCGGTTAATCAGTTAGTCAGTAAATGAGTCAGTCAGTCAGTCAGTAAAACAGTCGATCAGTCAGTCAGTAAATTAGTCAGTCAGTTGATAAGTCAATCAGTCAGTGAGTCATTCAGTTAGTCAGCCAATGAATCAGTCAGTCAGTCAGTAAATCAGTCAGTCAGTCAGACTATCAGTCAATCAGTAAATCAGTCAATCAGTAAATCAGTCAGTCAGTCAGCCAATCAGTAAATCAGTTTGTCAGCCATTTAATGAGTCAGTCAGTCAATCAGCTTGTCTGTCATTTAGTCACTCACTCAGTGAGTTAGTTAGTCAGTCAGTCGGTCAGTCAGACTCACTCAATCAGTAAGTCAGTAAATCAGACAGTCAGTCGATCAGCTTGTCAGTGATTTAATCAGACAGTCAGTGAGTCAGTTACTGAATCAGTCAGTCAGCAAATCAGTTTTTCGGACAATTAATAGGTCAGACAGTCGATAAATGAGTCAGGTAGTCAGTCAGACTGTCAGTCAGTCAATTAATCAGTCAGTCAGTTAACCATTCAATAAATCATTTAGTCAGCTAGGTAGTCTGTGAGTTAATAACTCAGTCAGCCGTGAATTAATCAGTCTGTCAATTCAGTAAGGCAGGCAGTCAGTCAACCATTCAATTAATCAATTAGTCATTCAATCACCCAGTTAACTGACAGACTAACAATGACTAAATTAATGACTAATTAATCAGTAATCAGTCAGTAAGCTTATTAAAAAATAATAAATTAAAACCACAGTCAATGCCAACAAAGCTAGCATATTACTGCTAATCAGTCAGTCAATAAACCAGTTAGAGCCAGGACTAATTACTTCAGTAGAAACTTATATTATTACTTATTAGTAACATAACAGTTAAAGTGTATTAATAACTCTGAGAAAATTATAAAAATGGCTCCAAGGAGACACACAAATCCACACACACTTGTACAAGTGTAAGAAATGAGTCAGCACCAAGTGATTTAAAATATTATATTAACTAAACCTGATCCAAAAACACAGCAGAAAAAGCAAGAACACTGCCAACGGCGTACACTCAGCCTTCAGTCTTTCAGTCTGTTTGGATCAGTGTCCTGGATTCAGGTTATTATGTAACCTGTTTTTCTATCACAGCACTGAGTAGCATGGAAGGATTACCCATAAATCATCATCATGTTCTGACATGTTCTATCAAATTATCCACATGTTCCCATTATGTTCCACAGACACTATCATCATAAACATTCCATAAATCATTAATAAACATTTATGAAATCACAACTACACATGCGCACACACAAACACACACACCAGGAATCTGTACATTCTTTTTAAAGATGCTCCTCTTCTCCTTTTTCACCAGTTTGTGTGGCGCGGTGCCCGTGGGCTTGTGGATGTTTGCAGCGTTGGTGTTGGCGCCATCTGTGGTAAGTGAAGGAACTGCAGTGCTCCCCTGAACCTCCGACTGAACTGGGATTGAGCTGAGGCCGCTGTTTTGCAGGGCTTGCTGTTCTCAAACACACACACACACACACACAAATCAAGCCACAAAATTCTCATCCTGTTGAATTTACCATGTGACTTTAGATCTTGCACTAGCCATTTATGAGGAATTGTACCTCTGTTTTATGCCCAATTTTCCTTTTCTTTTCAAACTAAAGTAAGTTAAGTTTAGTTTGATGACTTCAATCGCCATACGAGGAACTGGAGCTGGGATGGAGAATTTTAAAAAATCCTGCCTCTAGATAAATCAAAAACCCGTCGACCAGTGGACTATAACTCTAGGTTTAATAACGGATCTGATTAACATATAGAGTTTTGAACTCGCATTCATACTGTTTACAAAATCAGCGACAATGAAGAACGTAATGAAGAGAAATAAATAAAGCTGAATGTTATTAGAGGAGAGCGCGAACTTAACTCCTGTTGCTCTGGTCAGGCCAGAAAAGAAAAGATTATCTTTTATATGTATACAACAAGAACATTATGATCCTTCTGGAAACACTAACATCATCAGGACTTATTTTTATATCTTCTGGTGATAAGGGAAAGTTGTACGAGTTGGCTGATAACGTTATTACAAATGTCAATTAACTTCTTTGTTGCACTCGTTGCTTAGGTTGGTTTTGTAATTTCGGTTCCTTCGTTTCATTAATGAGAAACACCCCTTCACATTACTAGGCTGTACTGCAACTGAATTAAGGTTTTGAATTAAAACATTGGAACAGTGATGCCATGCGGGACTGTGAATGTCACAGTTTTAAGCTTCACATTCAGCTAGGGAATTGTTTTTTACTTCATACAATTTTGATGACTTCAAATCACCAGATGAGGAACCGGAAGTGAGATGGAGAACAAAAAAATCCTGCCTACAGATAGATCAAAAACCAGTCGACTAGTGCACCATAACTCTAGGTTTAATAATGGATCTGATTAATACATAGGGCTTTGAACCCACATTCATACTGTTTACAAAATCAGTGACAATGAAGAACGTAATAAAGAGAAAGAAAATTAATTTTTTATGCAATTTTCTCCCTAATTTTAGTCGTGTCCAATTCCTCCCCGTCACTAGGGGGCTCCCACATTAAAGCTACTACTACCACTCAGTTGGGAGGGCCGAAGACTATCACGTGTTTCCTCCGAACCACGTGACGCCAGCCGACTACATCTTTTCAAATTGCTGCTCATGCACCGTTGGGGGGCGGCGTAACACACTTGGAGGACAGCGCTATCCGCTCCTTCCGCTTGCGCGAGCTCACAGACGCCCCTGATTGGCTGTAGAGCCATGATTAATGTGGGAGCACTGAGTACCTCTCATCCGTCCCCTCTGAGAGAGCTCGGCCAATCAGCTCTCTCTAGACGTCCGGCTGTGAGAGGTTACAGCATCGCCCGGGAATCGAACTTGCGATCTCCGCATGATAGGGCGAGCGCTTTTACCACTGCGCCACTCGGAGGCCACGTTTAGGGTTTTTTCACATGAGCCCATGCCCCACTGGCCAGCGCTCATGTTATTTTTGCTCTCCGTTCTCGGGTACACTTGCGTATTTACACTCTCCGATACAGCAGATGTCAGTATGCACTTACTTGATTTGTGAGCCACCACTAAATACAACGAGAGCTAACCTTAGAGCTATTTCTAATATTAATGATATTTCAGGAAAAAATGTCAAGAGCGACACTCTCACATCCCTTCCTACTTATCAGCTATGGCTGTGTAGGTCAGAGGATGCGATTGGGGCAGAGATTTCGAAGGAGACAGACGGCACTGATGATGTCGCGTCTAAACAGTGATCTACTTCCGTTCTCAGGTATTGTCTTACATATCTGAATTCAATCCTGAGGATGGAACGTTTATCTTCTCACTGAACAAAATAAACTGGATTTTGGGGTCAAGTGCCTTAATTACACTGTACATTTCCAATCTCCAGTCTCGGCTCACCTGCAAGATATCTTGATTGATAGCCGTCTCCATAGTGATCGCTGGTCCCGGGGGTGGAGCCTGAGCTTGGTCGCTCGTTACCTGTTCTGAAAGTTCCAGAAGTTGCTGGATCACATCGGTCACGCCCTCTGTTCCTTCTGTCCCTCCTCCTGTCTGGCCAGGTTCTGTCTCTGCCTACAGGAAACAGGAAGTGAGTGCAGAATTAATGAGCACGTTGTAGAGGTGCTTGTGTGAGATGGTGTACATGTGTGGGTTGTACCTGTGTGTTGGACGACTCCTCCACCTCCATGATGGAGATGTGCATTTTACTGATGTGGGCGTTCAGGCTGCCCAGCTTCTTGTACACACAGCTACAGTCCATACATGGGTACACGGGGACGCCTGCGGTCTGAAAGTGAGAGGCATGCACAGAGAGAGAAAGAGTGAGATGCATCAGAGCAGCTTAGACTCTGACCCTCCAGTATTGATAGAGACATATTAACACCGCTATACACCAATCAGCCAGAACATCAACATCACCACCAAGTTAACTTAACAGCAACATATTACTAACTATATACCAGTAAACTTGTGACAGGGTCAAGGTACCCAAGGCTTACCCATGCCCACGGGTTGCAAAGACCAGTCAAGGCACCAAAACAACCAGTGTACCACAGCCCGTTACACATAGGACCCCGCAAGCATAGCTCAAGCCCACCAACACAGCCTCCAAACTCCCCAGATCCCAATCCAATCGATGACCCATGGGATGCACTGGACAAACAAATCCACGGAGAAATCACATCAACCAAAGTATCCGCCGCCAACATTCTTCCACCGGACACCACAGGACAACTCCAGAGGGCCTGCAAAGTCACGCCCCAAGGTGGCAGAACCACCCCACAAATGAAACCCAAAACCTATGTGGTTTTAATGTTAATGGTTTTAACGTTACAGCTGATCGGTGTAAACAGAATATATTAAGTCACAAAGGAACAGTGCTCAAAAGTTGCTCATTTTCATTAGAAACAGCTGAGAACGATGAAGAACAGCATCTCTTGTGAAACTAGGCCAGTCGATAAGTTTGAGCAGAGTTTACTTTATAAAAATTAGATATTGACATGGTGACTGCCAAATATTAGGAAAGAAGACAGTAGATCTCCAGGCACCACACTTTCCAGACTAAGAAACATTGTTCATATAATTTCTGGCATGTGTCAGACACAAATTCCCAGGTGAGATGGAAGAGAAACTGATAACAGAGATTGATCCAGAGAAACAGCAGTGTACGTTTACTTCAAGATGCTGACTCCAAATATTATCGCAAAGCCAAACTCAGAGTCTAAGAAAGAAAAGAATTTTGACACACGGCAAGAGCCTGACTCGCCGAGCAAATTAAATTCACGTCACATGCTGAGAACGGTACTTGCACTCTTAGGGTGAATAACCATCACACACATGGTGCTGCAGGTCAGACTGGACCAGAGGAACGGAGGAAGACCTTTCACTTTCTGAGGAAAATTTACCATCCTATCCGCCCGTGATTATATGGTTTTAATTACATTTATTATGAAGAAATGACAGGTGTTGAGTAAAATCAGAGCAATGATTTTCAAACTGCAGCGACTTGTAGCAAAAAGTGCGAATAGAACATAATGCTGCTAATAAGTATAAAAAGACTAAGAAAATGTGCTGCTGTCTAACAAAGAGAAAAGTATAGTTTTATGGAAGTAGATGTTTAGTTAACATTTATCGAAGCAATGCTTTTTAACACGATTTGTCACCACAGGACGTCAAGCGTCCCAGGTTTCCTGGTAACATTTATTTCATGTCTCCTTTCAAAGTGAGATAAAAAAAAAAAAAAACAGGAACAAGGGTTTATCACTGCTGTAATGTAAATGACAGCAAGAATGTTCCAGGTTCGAAATTGCACGTCCAACAGAGGTAAGTGCGATCTCAAAAAGACTATTCAAAACGGAGTGAAAAGAATGCTTTTATGCATGTTTGCAGCTTTTCTCAGCATTTCCTGAATCTACCTTAAAACTGTAAGCCTTTAACTTATTCAAAGTTAATATTTATGTCAAATGAACATGTCGGCACCGTTGTTACAGCATGCTCTGTAATCAAAACTGATCAAAACTATGGCAGGCAGGAACTTTCCAGGTTCATCACTGGTTGATCAAATGCTTCAAACTTTCCCCTCTCCATTGGTGACGTCAAGATTGACCTGAGAGCATTTCTTCAACTCAACCACACCTTTACGGAAACATAAAATTTTAATAGGAATAGAAAATAGATTAGGACAGCTGGTTACACCATTCAACCAGTTGTGATCATGGACGAATGCTTTGATGCTTTGGGATAGAGAGACTATTCAGCAGAGAAGCAGTATACTACATTTTGATCAACATGACATTAGCAAATGAGAATGTACAGTAGGAAACAGCAGACAGCTGTACAGAGTCATTTGCATGAACGTGCTAAAGCATTTGCAATTCTTTCTATGGTATGAGAAGCTGATGTGCGGATTGCACAAATTATTTTGAGAATTTCAGTTCTGTTATGGGGAAAAAAATTGACAAAACTACTCTGAAAATGTATTTGTCTCCTTCCTGATTTTTTTTTTTTTTTTTTTTGCATCTTATTACACAAGGATAACCTAAGGAAATACAAATTGCAGTTTTTAAATGATTTCTTTCAAAAAAGGCTGTTCAAACCTACCTGGCGCTATGTGAAAAAGTAATTGTGCTTCCCATTACATCTGGTGTAAAACTAATACAGCATTTCATAAAAAGAACATTACACCAACAGTCAAACATGGTGGTGGTAGTGTGACGGTCTCGGGTTTGCTTAGCAGCTTCACAACTTGCCATAATTGATTGAACCATAAATACCAGAAAATCCTGAAGGAGAATGTTCTACCATCAGTTCGTGACCTCAGGCTCAGGTGCACTTAAGGTATACAGAAGGACGCCGAAGGTCTAGAGAGAGCTGATTGGCCGAGCTTTATCAGAAGGGAGGGATGAGAGGTATTTAGTATTCCCACATTAATCACGGCTCTACAGCCAATCAGGGGCGTCTGTGAGCTCACGCAAGCGGAAGGAGCGGATAGCGCTGTCCTCCAAGTGCGTTACGCCACCTCCAACTGTGCGTGAGCGAGCAGTTCGAAAAGATGTGGTTGGCTAGCATCATGCGGTTCGGAGGAAACCCTCCGATGTGGCTGATTTAAAACAATTCTGCAAAGAGGAGTGGACCAAAATTCCTCAACAGTGATGTGAAAGACGCATTGCTAGTCATCGCAAACACTTGATTGATTACTTTTCCCACATAGAGCAAGGCAGGTTTGGACACCTTTTTCCCCCTGAATGAATGAAATCATCTTTTAAAATCTGCATTTTGTATTTAATCAGGTTATCTTTATGTAATTCAGTAAGTCCCTGACTTACGAACGGGTTACATTCCGGGAGCGCGTTCGTAAGTCGGATTCATTCGTAAGTCCGACAAAGTGAGTTTTATACACCTTTGACACAAATATACAGTACAATGGAAAGCATAAAAAAAAACTAACATACAAGGTGGGTGTTTTGGTTCTGCATTATACTCTAATGGACCCCATTTTGACTCCGGGCTGTTTCGAACTGTGAACTTGTGTCTCGTTGAGGATTTTCCAAAATTAGGATTATTCACCATCAGGGAGATACTTTTCTATCAGAAGCAACATTAACTCACTCACTCACTCATCATCTATACATCTTAAGCCAGTATTCAGGGTCATGGGGACCTGGAGCCTATCCCAGGAGACTTGGGGCACAAGGCGGGGTACACCCTGGACAGGGTACCAATCCATCGCAGGGCACACACATTCATACACTCCTGCACACACTACGGCCAATTTGGGAACGTCAATTAACCTAGCCTACATATCTTTGGACTGTGGGAGGAAACCGGACTACCCAGAGGAAACCAACATTAACCTTTTCAGCAATTTGAGCTTGAGTAGGTTTTGTATTGGATCAGACTACACAGGCTCTGACTGATGAACAATATGGGCCTTGTAAAAGTGACAATATCAAAAAGTTGATGTGTCGGAAGCAGAAAAAATGTTTATAGGCTTCTGTTATTCACAAGTTTTCCACTTAATTAACCATTATTTGTAATATCTGCCATATTTAGACACCAGTGTTGCCCTGTACACACCTGCTTTGTGTCTGCTTCTGTGTCCAGTCCATTAGCTGGTCTTATAACAACAGGAACGCTTCATCTTATGAGACAATTCTGCAGCCATTTTAGCCTGTGCATGTGAGTGTGTCATGAAATGGAACGGCCCATGACCCTCGCGTGCTAACAGGGACACGCTAACACCTCGGCAGATGTTAATGGAAACAGTGTGTGCATGTGCGTGTGTGTGTGTGTATATGTGTGTGTGTGTGTGTGTGTTACTGAACAAACCATAACTATAGCAACACAAACAGATGAGGTGAATCACCTCAGAGTGCACTCTCTGTACATGCGAGTGCAGATTTCCTTTTTGGGAGAAGGATGCGGGGCATTGCATGCAGAGGTGTGGCTTCTCTCCGGTATGTCGCACCATGTGAGTCTGCAGCACCACCTTCTGGTTAAATGCTTTACCGCAGTGTGTGCACTTAAATGGACGCTCTCCTAAACAGACACACACACAACATGAAAACATTCCATCATAACAGCACCACAAGTAGAAGCGCAAATATCATTTATATATCATAAATATATCATCAGTGTGTGTGTGTGTGTGTGTGTGTGTGTGTGTGTGTGTGTGTGCGTTACCTGTGTGAATGCGGATGTGTCGGACAAGCTGGCTGGGTTTTTTAAACGTCTTGCCGCAGTGATGGCACGTGTTGGTGAAACCACTGCGGTCAATGCTCCTCTTGTAGTTCCGTGAGCTGCTCATAACCGGCCTGAAAACAAAATGTGCACGCACACACGTACACACACACACATGCTGATGCAAAAACACACAATGTGTTTGTTCACTGAAATACAATAAAAACAGTCTGATCTTAGGTCAGACTACAGGAGACTGACATTACATTTAATCAGTCAGTTAATCAAAATAACTAACTGCACAGACACAACATGCGGATTAATAAATAAATTGACAGATTAATAAGCAGACGGACTGGAGGAGGGACAGAAGACAAAATGCTAAACCGACAGACAATGTAAGATGAACAGACAGACAGAAAGAAACAGATGGGTGAGCAGAAACCTGAAACAGACTTGTTAAAGAACACACACACACACACACACACGTGCATGCACACACAAACATACACACACACACTAATAGAAACACTACTCTGTCAATATTCTTTTCCAGGGTAAAGTGCAGGTTTAATTTGTTTTATTTTTACTTTATATTTTGCATTAATTATTTTTGTGAATTATGCTCGCAATCCAAGGTTCCACTGTATATATATTCGCAGGGACACACACACATCAAGTGGACTCTGACCAGGGTGTAGAAACATATCAGCAACGATCAAGAGAAACAGATCTGAGATCAATTTTAAGTGTTGTTGTGAAGGAACTGAATACCTAAATACATGTGATATTTCAGTTTTCACTTTTGTTTTCACTTTTTCTCATTCAACTGTGGTATTATGCTGCAACATAACATAACTGAAAAAAAAAAAAGTCAAGAGGGTCTGTATACTTTCTGAATCAAATCCACTGTAGAGTCAAAAATGTAAGACAGACAGACAAAGTGTAAACAGACTGTCAGACAGACAGATCAAACACCTGAACATGTTCATAATTCCCCCACCACCACCACACACACACACACACACACACACACACACACACACCTAATCTTTGCGTGGGTGCGGTTATGCTCCTTCAGCTGATTGGCCGAGGGGAACTCCGCGCTGCAGGTCTTGCAGGAGAAAACCCGGGTTCCAGAGAGTTCTCGCCGGTGCTCCTCCAGGTGCAGGGCGAGCTGGTTCTGCAGCACGAACTCATCACCGCACTCCGCACACAGCAGATTCTGTGCAGAAACACTGTGAGCTCTTTACAGTATTATGCAGTACGGTATTTAATGTATTAAACTGTACGATATTTAGTGTATTACACTGTACAGTATTTACTGTAATTCTCAAGCACCATATTTGTTCACTAGGACAAAGTGATGTACACTCATCGCTCACCTCCTCTTTCTCGTGCACCATGATGTGAGATTTGAGACTGGCGACTCTGGTGAACCTCTTCTCGCACACAGGGCACGTGGGCTCGGTCGTGCTGTGAGTCGACTTGTGCAGTTTGAGGTTAAACTCCACGTTGTATGACTGGGGACACTTGTCACAGCGGTGAGGCTGCGATAGACAGACAGAGGGACGGAGTAAAGACGAATACACACAAAGAAGTGAATACGCAGAGAGTCAGTATAGACTTTCAGTCAATAAGTGCTTCCATATTGCTGGGTTTTATACACTCTTGTCTGTGTGTGCATCTGTCTGAGAGTCTACTCTGTGTCTGCTTTGGTATCTTGCCTTGTCGTTAGCTTCATGCTCTTTGAGGTGTTTGAGCAGTTGGTTCTCGGTGCTGTAGGTAAGAGGGCAAATCCTGCATCGATGTTCGGCACTGCTCGCTCTCTCCGTCCTCGGTTTCTCTTCTCCATCTGAGGAAAGACGTTGAGGACAGGTAGGATGCCAGGGCAAGTACACTTCATATGTTCAAAGAGGACAATAAAAAATATAACTTTGGCAGAGCATGTCATGTTTCACAGAACCAGCCAATCAGAGACTAGATGCAAGGGGGAATCTTACTGGCTGTTTCTTTTCCAAAACAAATCCACACACGTATCAGTGATTATGTCACAGAAGGTGAAGATTTTCCAGAATATGATGAGGAGAAGGTATAAATAGAGGAGTTCTCTCTATCGCACTCTTGTCTGTGGACATTCTGCAATGGTGAATCTGAAATCTAAGGGCGTTTTTACATTAGGCATGATTGCTTTGTACAGTGCCCAGGAACGACTGCTTTCACTCTCCGCTCCCACTCGCTTATACCCCACTTGCCAGCGTTCTCTTAATGTTTGCTCCCCGTTCTTGGTTACATGTGTGTATTTAAACTCTGATACAGCAGGTGGCAGTATGCACTTGGTTTGTGAGCAGCCAGCCTTCGCTTTATGCCCAATATTATTTATATTTTTAAACATATTTTTAAGAGTAACGCTTTTGCATGCCTTCCTACTTTATCAGCTATGGCTATGTAGGTTAGAGGACGAGAGCGGCGGGTGCTACACGAACACAAAGATTTCAGAGGAGACAGACGGCATAGATGAAACAGTGATTCAATTTCGATCCCTGGGACAACTGGCTACTACTGTATATGTGGTTCCATCCATGCCCGAGTATGCTGTATCGTTTTCAAGACCAAATTTTCCAGTGGGGAAAAGAAAAGTTTCAGAGCGCGGAACAATTGTGTTCTCACTGATCAAAATGAACCAGACTTTGGGGTCAAGGTGTTCCCAGAAATGTTCCCAAGGCCCTAATTTAATCACGATGAGTTCCTGCAAGAGAGTGCACACATAATGCATAGTGCCCACTTGAGAAGTGTGATCTACGACTTTATGTAGCAATAAAATGAAGTCAGCTGACAATCTGAAAGACCAGGTTATCTCATCAAGCCACTGTTTTTTTTTTTTTTTTCTCTCTCCCCTGATGGCATTAGAATGCCAAGATTCATTGAACTCAGAATGTGAAAGAGCAGCTCTTGGTGCATTAGCATTATACATTCACAGTCATTGGGATGTCCCAGAGAAGACATTTAAGGGTGTTTTACTCTCATCAATTTTAAAATGAAAGCTTTGGATTGATATGAATTGAATGACGGTTCACAACTTTGCTGAAATTACATCATGGTAAATGTGTACAGTAATCAAAGTGCAATAAATGTTAGAAATAATCACTATTTCTTTTTCCCCCTGGTCATGTGATTCATAACACATATTTTGGAGCAGCAGGTCCTAGAAGAGGGGTACTGAATTAAAATTTAGGTCCAGTCAATAACATTTTCTTCAAGCCGAGATCGGAATTTCATGTTTGTGTCAGGATTCACATCTCTATACATGTAGTCATTGTAAGTCTATAAAAAATATGGAATTAAAAAAATTCCTTAGCATTTTAATATGTAAATTTTCAGTAACTACATTAAACATATGGACAGTTTGAAATTTGATGGCCTAATGTATTTTCCTGTATTCAGATGGAATACAAACAACAATCTTTGATCTTTTGTGAATTCTTAATTGCATGCTGGGCTGTAAAGGAATCTGAAAGGACTCTGGTTGCTCGGTCATACTGGTCTCTCAGTTTGGGTATTTTACACGTCCTCACCTTGAACTTCTGTGGATATGTTTGCAGTTTTGTCTCATTGTGGCACTTCAAATTAATGAACGGTTTCGGAACATAGAAGAAAAAATGGTTTGAAACTTCTCACATGAAGAAGAAGCATACAGTATATTGATTGAAGGTTCCGTTTTCATAGTCTACTTTTCTTTTCTTGGAGTAAGCCATGCTGTGTCGAGCTTCCGTTCCTGTTTCTTCTGCACACTCTGTCTCTACATGGTAAACTATCGCATTGACTGACTCTGTTAAGTGGTGCATATAGCCACGCTCACCTAGAGGAAAAAAAAGCTAGATTACTGGTATATTAGTTATTCTTGTTTCAGAAAAGTATCAGGGTCCGGACAAAAGGGTCACTTGATCCGGATCTGAACCGCAGTCATTTAGTGAGGCGTTATCTGGAAGCTATAATGCATGTTCACGGAGAAATTACTTTTATTTACTCTCAAAAGTATAACTTTATTGTGCATAATTTCTAAGTGACTTTGATGTTGCAAAATTCTCAGAAACCTAAATTTCTAATTTCCAAGACTATTTTATTATCATTTTAAATATGGGCATCAGTTGCTCAGTGGTTAGGATTCTTGCCGGTCATGCGGGTTCAATTCCCAGCCCATGCCCAAACCCCAGCCACTGAATGCAGTGACGGTCCCCAATCTGATAAAAAGTACGTTTGGTTTATCATAGTTCACTGCAAGTTGGCGTAGTGTTTTAATTTCAATCTTTCAACACAAACCTCATGGAACCTCACAGTTACTCGAGGTGCTTAAGATAGTGGTGTAAGGGTTGCATCAGGAAGGGTAGCTGGTGTTAAACCTACTATATGCCAAGCTGTATGGGAGGCAGCCAAAAGACTAACAAAAATTATTTTAAAAGATCATCAATAACATTGTTCTATGCTGCTGCTAACATACTAGACTTTATGCATTTAATCAACTTTTCATTTTACCTAACGTTACCTATTGAGGTTATCATGTTGTTTTGATAAATATCTACTCTGAGTTTGAGAAAACTCTTTTCTTCACATGTCGCGTTCTGCTACATTAACGACTCGATGAACTTGCAAACGGTCGTGTGACGTCATCGGGCGGCTTCTTGAGCGAGTTACTTTCCCCTGCAAAAACCTGGCAGTGTTGTAGACACATAATATTTAGGTTTGTAAGCGCTTAAATCAAGCATAATTCGGTTCTTATTCGAAACGCTAAGCAATAAAAATAGGCTCACCGAGCAAAGTTAACAAAAATCCTCAGCTAGCATTAACCCTTAATCATTAGTGCTTATATTAAAAAAGTCCCAAAGTTAGCTGCTTAGCTTAGCCTTAGCGCCATTACTCTGAGAGTTTTAAACACGTATTAAAAATTACCCTGAAATAAGAGAGAAAAGACAGTGATAATTCTATAAACCGTGTACAGTCTGCGTGTGCGTGCGTGAGTGAGTGAGATACTCCGCTACTCATCACACGGACTGCACGCGAGTGCGCGAGACCGAGCAGCGGAGTGTTATTCATATCATTCCGCCTCAATATCGCGCACAAAGCAGCGCACGCCCGCAGTACCATATCCGGGGACTATATACACGATCTTTAACTGCGGGTATCTCCGCCATGCCCCGGACCCGCCGCACAGCGCGGACACTGTTAAATAGCTAACACTCTGTAGATTTTATCCGACATGTCGTGATGTAGTTTACCTCCTGCGCTGGCAGTGTTATCCCTGTGTTTCCGAGGCCGGCCCCGCGGCATAGTTCCAGCTTTGGCCGAGGTGTACTGTGAACCAGTTCAAAATGGCGGCTGCTGTTCCGTCACAATAGCACAGCGCAAACACAGAGGCACTCTCTGATCCCACGAAGCACTCAAATGAAGGGTTTTAATTACTTACAGCGCACTTTAACACATGATACGATGGATTTATGATCAACTACAGTATATGCATTTTAAAATAAGCATTCGTTTCTTACAATTATACAAAAAGTTTAAGCAAACAGTTGGCTTTAAACTGTATCAATAGATCCACCCATCTATCTAGGAACCTCTGTGGTAATTACCACTATAATCATTCCCATCCCCATTGTGGTGGGACCTCCGGTCAACATTCACACAATACTGGGTTACTGGGGAACACCAATTAGCATAATCTGCATGTCTTTGGACTGAAGGAGGAAACCCACCAAGCACAGGGAGAACATGCAAACCCCATGCACACAGACCCAGAGGCAGGAATCAAACCCGAACCCTGGGGATGCTGGGCGACATAGCTAACCACTAAGAGACTGACAGGCAAATTGGGAACACCAATTAGTCAAATCTGCAATTTGGGAACACCAGTTATCCTAATCTGAAATTTGGGAACACCAGTTATCCTAATCTGAAATTTGGGAACACCAGTTATCCTAATCTGCATGTCTTTGCACTGGGGGAGGAAACCCGCCAAGAACAAGGAGAGCACGTATACCCGAGGCGGGAATCAAATTTGGTCCCTGGAGGTGCAAGGCGAAAGTGCTAACCACTAAAACACACCGCCCCCATTTATGGCTCAATTCCACTTAATCTTTTCATTCATTCATGCAGTGGGCCTGGAGCCTATCCCAGTTACCTCAGAGGTGCACAAGGTGGATCATGGATGAGGTGCCAGCCCATCACAGGTCAAAGGCACTCACACACATACACATACATGCACACAAATTTATATATTACAGGCAATTTGAAAAAGTCTGTCATCCTACCCAAAACACTAGTACACTGGGATATTGCAACTACTATCAATTGGGCTATCCTGTTCTGCGCCAAGCCAGCATAGATTCTCCCCGTGCTTGGTGGGTTGTCCTGGGTACTCCGGTTTCCTCCCACAGTCCAAAAATATGCAGATTAGGCGTATTAGCCATCACAAATTCCTCCATAGTGTGTGAATGAGTATGTGCGTATGCAATGTCTGTAATGGATTGGCACCCTGTCCAGAGTGTAGCCCACCTCGTACCCTAATACTGGAGGGATTGGCCCCTGGCCCCTGGCGCCTGGCCCCCTGCAACCTCCATCCTCTGTAAAGAGGATCAAACGGTATAGAGAATGAGTGAGTGATAATAATAATTTTAAAAGGTAAACAGATAATAAGCATTATATCTGCTAAACCCACGCCCGCATTATATTTTTCTACCACAATGACATTGTTGCTCTAAAATACAGTAAGTTGATTATGACAGTTCTTAATTCTTTCATGACACTTTAACATTTTTGAAAACAAATTTGGAGGAAATCCATCACGTATGGGAAGAACTCTGTGCACACAAAGGCAGGAATTGAACCTGGATCCTGGAGGTGCAAGGCAACAGTGCAAACCACTAACCCACTGTGTCTTGATCACTTTCTGTATATATGATTGGATGCTTAGATAGATATGAACATGCGGGTGTACAGGCGTTCCTATTAAAGTGGACAATGAATGTATACCACTCCTTCATGATGTTAACAGCAGTACAGCAGTCTGTTAGGCATCGGTGTCAACAAGCTTCTGTGTCCTCTGGACTATTGACTGGAATTGCAAAAATGAATGTTATGCTCTATGGATTTCAACAAGAATGGCTTAGTTGTTAGTGGAGCGGGAAATGGTATGTTATAATTAATTATAAATATAGCATTGGAGTATTTCATATTTCATATTTCAAATTAATTTTTGTGTAGCAGAAAATGAAAGAAAATGTTTATATAGCGTATAAATAGTGTAGTCCATAATTTTGTATATGATGACCAATCCTATAATATATATATACTTTACCAGCAGGGGCAGCAATGTCAATGAAACCCTACAAACATTACTGTCCATCTCTCTCCCCTTGTCCTCTGTTTTTCTGTCTTTATCTGTTGTGTGTGTGTCCTGTGTATGTGTATACTACTGTACAATAAACTCCAGAACTTTTGGCACCCTTAAATGTATTCAGTTTTATGTCATGAGTGATAATTTGAGCTTAAACACGCAGAGAAACCCACAGTTAATTTAGTTGAACCACAAAGTTCTGACATTTTTATTTTATCAAAATTATTATTATTATTATTATTATTATTATTATTATTTGCAATTATTAATCAAAAAATTGTACACATGGTTGGCCGTTTTTATTATTATGTGAATAATTTTGCCACATTAGTATAAAATTGTTCTAATATAATTTAAAATAGAAATTATGATTAAAAAAATGCTTTCTATCTAATATACAAGAGGCATTAATGTGAAAGACATTGTTATTAGTACACAATAAAAAAGAAATAAAATAAAAAATATTACTATTATTATTATATGTAAGTACATAAAATATTAACAAGAGAAATTATATTATTAAAACATGAAAATCGTTGACAAATATTATCATGGTGAATAAAGGTTTTATTTTTCTCTCTGTGTATGTGTGTGTGAGTGTGTGTGTGTATGTATGTGTGTGCATGGAGATGATCACTGACTTTTGATCGGCAGCTCACTGACACCAACATGTCACATGACAGGAGTGTGTGATGGAGGAGGAACACACTGCTGCTCGCTGTCACTCACACACTATTGCCTCTCAGCAGCTTTCTGTCTCCAGCTGCAGCACTTCTGCTAACATCCAAACTGAGCCACTTCCTTCCATATCTTATTTTCACCTGCTCTCTGAGCTGCAGCCTGATTGGTGATTTAAAAATGAAAAACTGTCCATTTACTGACCATCACCTGATTTAGGATTAAATGTATAATATGCACTGGTCATGAGGAACTGTATTTATTCGCCTTGGTCCTTTAAGCTTTGTGTGAGCTGATTGTCTCTGTAATAAACCCAGAGCTTTAAAACATCTGTATACATCTGTTCCAGAATTTCAGGTTATTAATTCATTCTCTATGCCTCTTATCCTGTACAGGGGAACAGGAGGCCTGGAGCCTATCCCAGGAGACCAGAGAGAGGGTACGCCATGATGCCAGTAAATCACAGGGCACACATGCACACATACTCACACTCTCGCCATGGGCAATTTACTGTTGGAACACCAATTAACCTACTCTTTATGTCTTTAGACAGTGAGACCAATGGGAAGAGCATGCAGACTCCACACACACAGATACCCAAGGCAGGAATTGAATCTGAAGGGATGAGGCCACGGTACCAACCATCACACCACCACATTACTTTACCTATTTATTCAGTTCTAAATTCCAAAGTGAACGCAATTTACTGATCATTTCCGTAGTCATAGGAATCACGTGAACTGCTCTCGAGGTGATGTTGCCATCTTGCACCTCCAGGGTCCGGGTTCAACTGACGTCTCGGTTCTGTGTTAATGGAGTTTCATGTTCTCCCCGTCCGTGATGGGTTTCCTCTGGGTGCTCCGGTTTCCTCCCACAGTCCAAAGACATGCAGATTAGAATAAGTGACGTGTCCAAATTGCCCGTCGTGTATGAATGAGGGTGTGCCCTGTGATGGATTGCCACCCCGTCCAGGGTGTACCCCCGTGTCTCCTGGGAGAAGCTCCATGCCCCCCACCACCCTGCATACAGGATAAAGCATTATAGACAAATCAGAATCCAGAATCCAGAGTGACCAAACGAGCATCATGTCTGTCTACATTCTGGCTCCTGCATGAAAATAAAGATTGTAGATCCCAACAAATTGTTGCACACACCTCTGCATAGTTGCTAGGAAACTGGAAAATGCATCAGTTTTACTGGTTTTTGTTGTTATATTGTGTGGGTAATTTTGTGTGTGGGTCACCTACCTGTGAAGTTTACGTGATACCTAGGGCTCACTATATGTCGTCTGGAGTCGAATGTATTTGTGTTTGAATCATATTGCAAATACAGCTGCAGGCTGATTTATCCATTGTGACAACAGTGAGGGGTGGAGTTATAGCTTTTTGAAAAATAATACAAAATTCGCACACCATTTTGACTTACTACTGTATTTTGGAGTATTTTCAACATTTTGTAAAATTCTCTTCCAAAAAAACAAAAAACAAAAGGATAAATCTCATTTTGCTGTCAAACTGTTAATGGCACTTAAGGAGTCGGAGCCTATCCCAGGTGACTCGTGGCATCAGGCGGCGTGACAATCCATTGCAGGGCACACAAACACACACACTCACACACACACTATGGGCAATTTGGGAACACCAATTAGTCTAATCTATTGTGGGAGGAGACCGGAGCACCCAGAAGAAACTCACCAAGCATGGAGAAAACATGCAAACTCCATGCACACAGAGACGGGAATCGAACCTGGACCCTGGAGGTGCAAGGTGGCACTACACCACCGTGCCGCCACTGTGCCAAAATTATAGAAGCTAAATTTCCTAGATGAAACTGACAAGCTTGTGCTGATTCCGTATCAGATTAAAAACTCATATGCTTTTGGTTATGGCTTTCGATTTACAATGTGAATCCGAGTGTTTTGTTTTTTTATAATCAAACCTTTTTTTAAAGTCACAATTTAAAAATCCAGCACAGAGCTAAGTATCGCTAAGGGGAGCTTAAAACTACTACACACACATCCTTCAAGCAAGAACAACAACCATGACTGAGCTGTCAACCACAACAGGGGGAGAAAAACTTTTTTTTCCTTCCAAAATGTCTTTAATCCTAGTAAGCGTGTGTTTGCGCTGGTGATAAACATGCAAAAGTCTGATATTTGATCTTTAATGTCACATGTCTGCAGAGACCGAAACAAAAGAACGGAGATGTGAGACACCCCGTCACCCAGCAATCAAACATCCAAACCTCCAGCAATCACACACATACAATAGGAAACAAAATGCTGTAAATTCCCTGGTAAGGGTGTGTAAACATCAGACAAGAGATCTTTTATGTCAGGAATCTTTAGAGACACGCTGTCATGTAAAAATCAAACATCGAACCCCTCTTGCTCTCTCTATATCTCTCTCTCAGACGCGCACACATTTCATATCAACCATCAACAGTCATGTCAAACACAACAGGGGAAAATTGTTTGTAGCTCAAAGAAACATCAGACATCAAACATCAGGTATCACAGACTGAGCGTCTCACACACAGCTCCAGATTCACAGGACACGCAGAAGAACACGCGATGTCTTTAATCCCAGTAAGTGCGTCTCGGTGCTTCAGATAAACATCAGACATTTGATCCTTGATGTCACGGATCCGTAGAAGTAAAACGAACAGCGATGTGAGATGCACAAAATCACACAGCAACCATACGTGCATAAGAAATGCCTAGAGTTGCAAGATAAAGCCTTGTGTATTTTAATGGTTCAAGTGCAAACCAAGAGTTTATCAGACCCTACTACAGAGCTCTGCATACAAGAACACTGCAACGAGTGATGCTTGGCCCCAAGAATTACTCTATTTGAGTGTATTTATTCTAGGGCAGTAAATATTAATGCATTAACGCGTGTGATTAATCTAGAAATTAGCAAATTCATCAGATGATCAAGTTTGACCCTAATGGCTTCCCATAAGCGCAGCGCGGTTACCTGGCTGTGTGATAATTGCAGGTTTAACTCGGATAATAAGATGACTAAGGAAACATCAGTAGGTGTGCTGAACAGCAAGTTTCATCATTAAAAGCTTCTAGGTGTAAATTTGGATTAAACCAAAGTTGTGTGCTCGAGCTACGTTCAAGGAGAACTTTTTTTTCAAGAATATATTAACTTTAAGATGTGGGAGTGGCAGGTCAGGCGGCTAAAGCGCTAGGTTGTTGCTTTTTGGATTTGGGTTCAAGACGAGTGTTGGGGGACATTACTTTTTGAAGGAACTAATTACATTACAGTCTTCAAAAAATAATCAGTTACATTACTGCATTACTTTCTGATAAAAATAACTAGTTGGAGTACTTTTCCATTGCAGAAAATGTAAACTCCTTTGTGATTCCTCATGCATGGTGTTTGAGTCAAGACCTTTATAATTATTCTACCATCATCACTCAGCGAAGTTTGGCCCATAATCTATTAACTACTAATACCCCTATCTCACCTACGCGGTTTCTCGCAGTGGCCGTAAGTACAGTTCATCATGATTCACCGCAAGTTTTGGCGGGGGTCGGGCTTGTAGGACGATTTTCACACACACACACACACACACACGCTAATGGATTGGGAATGACTGCTGTCTGGCTCACGGATTACATAAATTGTTTGAATAACGGATGACTTTTTTTTTGAAAAAGTAACTAAGTACCTGATTACTTGAATGCGGACCTGAGATTAAACCGTTAGATTACTCGTTACATAAAAATCAAAAAAGTAATCCTTTTTTAACGTGTTACACCCAGCACTGTTCGAGACCCACAGTCGGTGGCTTGTTACACCCCATACTACCCAGCCACAGAGATTTTTACATTCAAAACATTATAAAAATGCATAATCCCATTTCATGCATTTCTTTATTCCATCACTGCACTTTTATAATACAGGCAAATCTCACTCACTCACTCATCATCTATACCCCTTAATCCTGTATTCAGGAAAACTCACTGTTTCTATCATGTCCCTTCCCCTTGTTGTGACCTCCAGAGCGACATTAGCTTGGAACAGCTATGACAAAATACAGTACTATTAAGTAAATGCATTTTGCCAAGTGATATAAAGCTATTTTGTATTGTTTTTGGGTAATGCCAATCTTTACCCTTTCTGCGGATAATCATAATAAACTATACAGAGTCACTATACAGAACACTAAACCAGACTAAACAGTAATGCAACTATAGTGGAACCTTGGATTGCGAGTAACTCGGTCCGTGTGCATTTTGGCTGGCAAGCAAAATTTTTAAATAAGTTTTAACTTAATAAAGGAGCAAGGGCTTGATATATGAGTAGTATTCATGCACTTTGTCTTCCTAGCGTCACATGATCACAATTGAGCCAATGGTGAAATTCCAAAAATGCACATATGAATATGATGGTTTGGTGTCCTCATAGTTTTCACTATATAGTGTCTGTTGGTGGTCATAGCCCACAAATGTGACCATAAAGATGGTGAATCTTTTACACACCGTAAATATGTCATTCATATGACCTACCACAGACTTGGAACGACTTGATGGCACAACAGTACTAGTAGACAATGCGATACAGTATTCTGATACACAGCAAAAAAAAAGCGTAGCCCCAGATGTGCAGTTTATGTAGGAATTTCATGATCACTACACAAGCACACTCAGTTCTTTCCATCCTGTCCCTTGCACGGCACACTATAATTGCAGGACATAAACTTTTCCTCTTTACATTCCTTACATTAATGGTGTGTGTGTGTGTGTGTGTGTGTGTGTGTGTGTGTGTGTGTGTGTGTGTGTGTGTGTGTGTGTGTGTGTGTGTGTGTGTTTGTGTGTGTGTGTGTGTGTGTGTGCGCCTGACAAAAGACTGTGTGCATTTGCCCTTGGACTTGTTTGTGCACTTTGACCCTGCCTGTGATGCAGTGGCAGGTGAATTGGCAAGGCTCTACCCTCAAGGTCAGCAGGTCACAAGGGGCTGCACTGAGAACGTACCCGTACATATGTGATGATGCAAAGGTGTGTGTGTGACTGTGTGTGTGTATTTTATACATACATCAGTGTGTATAAGTGTGTGGTATGCATTAAATACTAATTCTGTTATAAATGTCAAATACGTAAAGATTTTGCACCCTACCTTGCCAGAATTTCCCACAGGTAGCAAAAAATATATAGTTATACCAAGCTGTGCTAGTTTCTCATTATCTCCTACCTTTAAATATAGTACAGTGTTATGACATGTTTTTAACATTATCAGAATATAATCCCTATTGCTTTAACACCTTTTTGTGAAAAACTTTCAAGACTATACATAAACTCACAAGTTGCTGGGAGTAGTAGCATAGATTTATGGGTGGGGTGCTAAAGCAGCAAAACATGACATACTTTGGTACGCACATTCGTTATAAGTGAGGGTAGGATAAACCGATGGGTAGGACGAATTTATAGAAAGATGTAGGACATGGACATCATGCAAACACATGATCACGTGATGAATGATACACAGGATTATGTGTTTTTATTGTTGTTTTCAGTTGTTTCTGTGACCAAAAAATAATAGCATACTCATTTTGATAGTCGTCCATTTTTGCGACGTCATTCCCGTACTTCAGTAGTAGTTAAAATTGACCTTTTATAACTTTTGTTCCACCTGACATCTGAAAACGCATATAAACAGTTTGAAGTCTAAAGCCTCCCAATACACTGGAAAAGGCTTCCATACAAGCATGTTTTTAATAAAAATTTAAATAAAAAGTTCTATGCTATATATATATATATATATATATATATATATATATATATATATATGTTGCATATACTGTATATATATATCTGTTTTCATTTAAAATATTTTTGTAATTTTTCATTAAGTTTTATTTAAACAGGCTGTTCATGCTCGAAAACTCCTCAATATGGAAGAAATAAAACAATTCTGCAAAGAAGAGTGGGCCAAAATTGTTCCACAGCGATGTGAAGGGCTCATTGCCAGGTTTCGCGAACGCTTGATCGCAGTTGTTGCCGTCAAGGGTGACACGACCAGCTATTTGGTTTCGGGTGCAATTACTTTATAAATAAAGCCAAGGCAGGTTTGGGCAGCTTCTTTCCCCCTAATAAATGAAATCATCGTTTAAAAACTGCATTTTGTTGTTGTCCTAATGTAATATTAGTTTGCTCATCAGAGCAGATGGTTTGCTCGATTAAGAAATGTCAATGATCAGTTGTACTCCCTTAGCTTCCAGGATTCAAACTCATAATCTCGCTTATAGATGTAAAAGAGTGGTGGCTTAGTGAACATTTTCCACCACTACTGCTCTATGTATTGTCGAGTGCTAAAAGTAACACCTCAGCATTAGCGTTTCTCATCTAATAAATAATAAATGTAGCTGTTATGTTGATGCACACAATACTCCTGTAATTCTTAATGACACCAGATGATAATAAAGTCACACATACAGTACACAGCCCATATCCCAAGCCGACGCTCTCAGGATCTCCTGTGCTCCCATGCTATCATTTGTCCTTTGTTGGATGCAGTTAGCATTAGCTTGGACACAAATCATACAGTATATGTCACTCCAATATCCTTAGCTCAGACTCCGGCTCTGTTCAGGTCTACAAGGCCATGCTCCCCTGCAGATGAACCGAGTTGCGCATTCACCCCCCTCGCCCTCCATGCGGAGCGACACTGGAGCTGCCACCATCATGCCGGATCTTACCGCACACATCATATCACAGTGGGAATGTGGAGCTGACATTCTATCAGTGCTGTGTCTCATACGACACTGCTGTTTGTTTATTTTTGCCAGAGGAGCTTGTGTCTCTCTTGTCTTACACCCGTCTTCTCAAAGCATTACACACACACACACACACACACACACACACACACACACACAAACATAAATCCATGCACACATACCTGTTAAAAACACACACCGTTCGACCAAACACAATCAGTTCGTTCACTTTGCCGCACGTAAAAGCGAGGATAATTCAAACTCTGATGGAATGTGCGTTCGTGTGAGCTCGTCTGTGTGTGTGTTTGTGTTGAGGGTAATTGGCGTTCGTCACCTCCTAACTCTCTAGCTCTCTCGTCATCTCTTGACAGGAGGAACGTAAAATGTGTGTGTGTGTGTGTGTGTGTGTGTGTGTGTTTGGATCAGTGTCCTACAACACAATGAATCTTTGTTGAACAAATGTAAAGCAGATGGCATCGTGTGGCAACGTGGAGACAAGGAGAGAGGAAACATCACTCCTGCATACACAATAGTAACACACACACACACACACACACACACACACACACACGTCAATCAGTACTGACAACTCTTGTCAAGCACACAAACTGAATGTGATTTCTAAAACACAATTTATAAACACTTGAGCACAATAAAATAGAACAATAATTATAAATCTTGTATAATTATACGAAATAAAAAGCTAATAATTATATATTTAATTTGCAAAACCCATCAAGCACCATGATGCAACCGGCTCTCATGCTTCTCAGGAAATCAAGACCAAAACTTCCCGCTGCTGCAGAGGAGAAG
Organism: Clarias magur; assembly: GCA_013621035.1. Taxonomy (NCBI): domain Eukaryota; kingdom Metazoa; phylum Chordata; class Actinopteri; order Siluriformes; family Clariidae; genus Clarias; species Clarias magur. Next base: position 382,693 of record QNUK01000449.1, on the reverse strand, counting down.
TTCATTAGAGTCACCAGCCTCAGAGATCACCAATTAACAACCAGCACCTCAGATTATGAAGGATTTACAGAACATATGTAGCAGATACATCTCAATGTCTACTGATCAAAGGACATTACTGTACATTTTGGATGCCTTCAGTATTGTTTTACAGTCTAGAAAGAAATAAAAATCAGGAAAGACCTTGGAATTA